>BHFT01048195.1:0-20585 GCA_004320025.1 Laticauda laticaudata | reverse complement strand
TAACTAGTTTAATTTCACCACTTAAACTCTTTCCTCTTCACTTTTAATTTCACTTTAAATCTTTCAGGATGTTCTCTCAAGTAATAATAAGTAAAAGTTCATCTCACCAAGCTGACACACTTTCCTTCAATCTTTTCCGTTCCGAAGCTGTCCCAGCTTCAGCAGCTTGAATGGCTGCCTCTCCGCTGCTGGCAAAAGGGCTTTTCCTGAATCAACCAGGGACTTTGTGATGTCCCTGGGATCAACAGGATGTGCTCTCCTCAGTCACTGTCTCTATAGGACAGTTTAGGTTTGGTGAAACCATCCTGCAATGGAGATATCAGCGGTGAACTTGGAGCTTCAAGATTGCATGCTGTACCACGGAGATGCCAGCTCTCCCCCCTCCAAGAAGATGCAGTCTTATGGTTATGGACAAAAATAATATGGATATATGGTTTAATTTCATGGATGTATAATTATAGTTTGTCAGTGACAAATGTTTTAGGATTGTTGCAGGCTGGGCTTTGTGATTAATTTTTTGGTTCATTTGTGCTTTGCACACAGCAAATAAATATCAGATTTTCAATGCAGATAATTGAATAAAAGAAAAGATACACTGGAGCTTTGTTGGTTCCATGGATTTTGTTTTTTAAAGGTAGTCACAGTGCTGAAAAACAACTTGACCATGCACTTGCTGGACTGAAAAAAATGAAAAAGATTTTACTTCATGTTTATATATATGATGGTGCATAAGCGCACCAAAACATGCCTACCGTCCCTGTCCTTTTATTATTATTATTATTCATATCCATTTCAAATATTTATAACCATGTTTACACTTATACCTGTTATCTAATAATTGTTTGACAAAATAAATAAATACAATAAATAAAAAATGATAGGTGTTTTAAAAACACAAAAAACCTTGTGCTTTGTTTGTTTGTTTTCTTCTAGCAATTGTATGAGAATACATAATATTGTCAGTGTGGTGGAAAAAGTTAGTCAAATTTTAGTAAAGCAGCCAAAATTCAAAGTCTGTTTTGTGATACTGGTGTCAGCAGTCCGAGTAATGCATCAGCCAAAAGCAGGACTGTGAGGCAGGAAAAGATGGCTTCAGTCAGGTTTGCTTCAGAGTTGACAGTTGAACCTCCCCCCCTTAACTGGAGAGAGGTTCCTAGAAAATTCAAATGAAAAATACATTAATATTATATCAACACCCCCCCACACACACACTGGAGGTCCTTTTGGCTTTTAAGAATATTTATCATGGAAAAGTAGCCTATCAGCTTTTACATCCCAACCTTTTACCCAAGTGGTCTCAGACAATGGGTAACCTTTCCATTGCACTAAGTATTTTAGTCTCCCCTTATACAGTCTAGGGCATGTGTCTGCAACCTTGGGAACTTTAAGACGTGTGGACTTCAACTCCCAGAATTCCTCAGCCAGCTTTGAAGTCCACACTTTTTAAAGTTCCCAAGGCTGAAGTCCACATGTTTTAAAGTTCCCAAGGTTCCCAAGGTCTCGGATCTAGGATTCTTTTTATCCTGTAATGCGTCTTTCCCTACACTACGATTGGCTTTGGTGCTACCCGGCCTCAGCTGACACCTTATTACTGATTTTAAAAAGCTGCTGTGGAAAACTGGATGCATTTTCCTTAGTAGGTGAAGGAATTTCAGCTCCATCATGACAGGATTAATAATCTTCATGTTGTCCCATGTTTTTCTCAAGGACTCCATCCATTCAATTAAAGTCATGGAAGAGGGTGGCTCCCTGGGGAATTCTGGCATTGGGTGAACTCCATGTCAGTGGTGATTTTGAAGGGGATTAACCCAGTGCTACTGTGCACTGCACTGTTATATGCCACCTTGGTGAAAAGTAGCAAGTTTGCTTAATTAGTTGTTGGTAATTACATAGAACCTAAAGTATTGTTCTATCGTCATGTTAGTTCATTCTGCTGCCCCATTAGTACTTGGATGAAAAGCTGAGCTGAAGCTCTGGCAGGATCAAATAGAACTGATAAATTCCCCCCAGAATTTGGCTGTGAATTGTACTCCTGGTCCAAAATGATTCTTCTAGGAACCCCGTGCTTTATAGTTTGGCTAACTTGTGGGCTGATGGGAGACTGGGTGAGGCTATAAAGTGGCTTTAATTGGAGAAGAGATCGATCACTGTCCAAATGACCAATTTTCCCCCACTCTCTGGAAGTTCTACTGTAAAATCCATGGCAATTTCTTCCCATGGACAGGATGAGTCAGCTACTTGTTGGAGTAGTCCTGGGGGTTTCCCTGCCCACTTCTTCATTGTGGCACATGTTGCACAGCTTTTGACACAGCTCTCAATGTCTTTTTTCATCTGGGCCACTAAAATTGCCTCCTCCCATGGTGCAAGGTTTTCAGGAAGCTGAAATGTCCTACCTGTTTTGTATCATAGCTTCTTGAAGTATTGGAAAGCAAAGGCTGCTGGGGACATATAGTTTGGGGCACTTCCAGGCTAGTCCATCTCTAAAGGTCAGTAACCCATGTTGTCCCTGTACCATGGATCAACTGGCAGCTCAGTTTTTAGCTTTTGTGTTAGACCCCCTCCCTGTTCAGCTCTCCGGGAGGGAGGCATCATGACATGGATCACTTCCTCACACTTGCTGTTGTGTTGTGGCTGTCATGTCCCCTGAGTCTGCGGTGGAGGATAAGCCAGGGCTGGGCTGATGGAGAAAGAGGGTATGGTCTTGTTGGCCCTGTAGGAATGACTAGAGGAGCAGGACGAGGCAGTCCCAAGTTCCTTAAGCCTGGGAAGGATTGCCAGTAAAGAAGAACCATACAGGATGATTGAGAGAGGGGGGAAGAGAGGGCAGGCAGTGGAGCAAAAGGAGTGATGGAGCTCCAGTGGAGCAAGGACTTCCTCCTCCTGATCCCCAAGCATAGAGATCAAAGAGGAGGTAGGAGCAGTGCAGGCCAACCTGATGATTTGGGAGAAGAGCAACCCACCCCTCTTCACAAGGCTCACCTAGGGACTGAGACTTAAAGAGACACCACTGGGAGAGGTGTTTGTTGGGAACAAATGCTCAAATGCTGAATTTGTGGAGCCTTGTGTGCCATTGCTGATGTCTGGATTTTGCTGTGTTTTGCTTAGTGTGCCTTGCCTGGTTTGCCTGCCTCGCTGGATTTCTTGCCTTGTTTGTTGTCTTGCTAATTTTGTTTGCTGGATTACTCACAGCCAGAGGCTGTCAGAGGTGCATGTAGGAGCTTTTGCTCCAGGACTTGCTGGAAACATGGGGACATTTGGGGAAAAGTTAGAGCAATCAAGGGGTTAGAACTGTTCTCTGTCTGTGTTTCTTCCATGCCTCACCCTGGGTCATCACAGTGGCATTCGTGACAAGGTGTCTGCCAAAAAGTTTCCTCCTCCAGGATGTATTTTAAAGTGAAAGTGAATCAGTTGAAGTATTGCATCCACTGGACTCCTCTAGGTGAAAGTTTCTGTGGGGTCCTAAGTGCCTCCAGGCTTTTGTGGTCAGTCCATACTTCAAAAGGCACTTGACTTCCCTCAAAAAAGTGATGCCCGGGGTTGAGCTCCCCCACCCCAGAGCCCAGGGCTGGGGGAAACCCCTGAGTGAGCTAGGAAGACTGGAATGGATGATAGACTGAGAATGGGCCAGACTCCCAAAAACTCTGATCCCCCTTGGGGGGGATCCTTAGAACAGCTGAGGGAGAAATTTGAACAAATGACCCTTCGTGATGAGGGGCTGTCGTGCTGCCCAAAAGAGATGGGGCTTGCAACTGAGCCCTTTGAAGTGAGGAGAAGCAGACAGGAACACAGCCCCCCTTCTCCACCACCCAGAGGAAGAATGATCCCGAAGCTGCTGTCGGTTGCTCCTCCACGCAACAGGCAAGCTGCCCAAGGCAAACACTCCTCTCCAAACTAGAGCCAAGAGAGACTGCCAAACACACCAAGTGCAGGTATACGGGAACCAACATGATGAGGGAGAAGCAGGGCTGAATGAACTGCCCTGATTCAGGGGGAAATTCGATGGAGACTCAGATCAACTGGCTCTATTCCTTGACTTTGCTAGAGTCCATCTAGTGGGCTATGGCCACCTCTACCCATCACATAGAACCATGGTGAATATTTTCACCAGGGAGGCTGGAGGGAGAAGCAAAGGAATGGCTAGTAGCCCTCCATAAGAGGAGAGCCTCCCAGCTGCAAGACATCAATGACTTCCTACAAGAACTAGAAGCTAGATTTGAGGAGGTGGAGGAGGATCCGTACACAGAGGATGAGCTCTGAAACCTAAATCAGAGGGGGTTATCCCATTAAGGAACATATCCATGAATTCAAGAGAGTTGGGGGGAAGCTACCCCCTTTGCTGGAATGGCTATTAGTTCACTTTTTCAGAACAAGCTTGGACAAGCAAATTGCCCAAGTAACTGCCTATCGGGACATTCTAAACCAACTCTCTGAGTGGTTATCTACAGGCTTTTCACATCCTGGACATAAACTGTTTCAGTTTTTCCCCTTAGGACGCTGCTATAGGGCATTTCATGCCAAAACAACCAGACACAGAAATATATACACTTTTATATATATACATATATCTCTTCTCCTATTGGTATCTTATGATTTATAACTTGTTGTTTGTATCTTATGATTAATAATTGCAAATATGATTTCTGATGCATGACCTATCACTTTATTGTTTGTATATATACACTAAAAGCTTATGCATCAGAGACAAATTCCATGCTTGATCAATCACACTTGGCCAATAAAGAACTCTACTCTACTCTACTCTACTCTACTCTACTCTACTCTACTCT
Organism: Laticauda laticaudata; assembly: GCA_004320025.1. NCBI lineage: Eukaryota > Metazoa > Chordata > Lepidosauria > Squamata > Elapidae > Laticauda > Laticauda laticaudata. The sequence continues at coordinate 15,798 of BHFT01048195.1, read as the reverse complement.
ACTCTACTCTACTCTACTCTACTCTACTCTATTCAACTCATCATTCACTTTAGCTGCACAGAATATTTTGGTTTAACATTAGTGGCATGAAAATGGAGCTTGTTTACCCAACTGAATCTTCATTAACTGCCACTCTCCTTTTTCTGAGGCAGGTATCTTCTGCTTCTGAGCAATGATGTGATTTAACAATAAAATCTAGCATATTTTGGATAGAAGAAATTCATATTTGCGCAAAGTTTTTCCCATATTAGTTAAGTGGTCAATTCATCATTAAACATAGGCTATTCAGGTATATGGTTATAATTTTGAGAAGCTTTAGATCTCAGAAATGTTTGTGCCAAATGGTGTGTTGTCAAAAATTAGCCATTGGTACCAGTTTTGACCCTCAGGATTAATATTTTTCATGAATTGCACCTTAATCTCTCAGCTTTTACAAGCTACCAAACTTAGATATTTTTCTTTTCTTTGAGAAGCTCACTGACTACAAGTAGCTCATATGCCAACAATATTAATATGTTGACACTCATGCACAAATATCAACACTATTTTTCCTTGCAGATCTTTCCCCTCAATAGATTGGCTTAAAACTTGTAGTGAAAATAATTTATACTTCAAATGTATGTTTCCACTTTGCTTTGATTAATCTGAACAGCTTCAGAAGCACAGTAAAAACACTTGAAGGGGCTGAAGGTAGTTTCTTACAGATAAAATAAAGACACAGTCTTGATAAAATCAACCCAGAAACTAGGTTTTATGAGTATTTGAAGATCATTATTTACTAGACTAGATGAATAGAAAACAGTAATCATCAAATCTCATATTACAGCTATCACTATATTTATACTTTATACTGGATACAATGTGAGATTTTTTTTAAAAAAAGCACTTGCACTCATTTTCATAAACATACTGCAAACATATTTTTGCTTTATTAAAATAGAATAAATAAAATAAAAATTAATTTGTGATAAAATGTAATCAAATACAATGTATATGAAAGTGATGGGGCTCAATATATAAGGGTCTAAATAAAAATAGCAGTACGTATTTCCTGGTAATAAAGCAGACAAATATAAGCTGCAGTCCTTGGATTCACTTGATAATAAACAACTATGATAGGACTTAATTTAGTAAATCCCACATAGAGCACTAACAATCTTTATACTTTTCACTCTTTCCCTTGCTAGATTTATAGGCAGCAAAAAAAAAAAAAATCTATTTACCACCTCAGTCACACCTGGAATACTGCAACCACTTTTAATCACCATATTGCAAAAAAGATGTTGAGACTTTGAAAAAGGTTCAGAGAAGAGCAACTAAGATGATCAAAGTCCTGGAGACTAAACCATATGAAGAACAGCTGCAGGATTTGGGTTTGGCTAGTCTAAAGAAAAGAAGAATTAGGAGTGACATGATAGCTGTATTCCAGTATTTGAGGGGCTGTTAGAAAGAAGAGGAGATCAAATTATTCTTCAAAGCACCAGAGGGCAGGGCAAGAAACAATGATTGGAAACTAACCAAAGATAGAAGCAACCTGGAATTAAGGAGAAACTTTCTAACAGCAAGGACAATTAACCAGTGGAACAGCTTGTCTCTCCATCACTGGATGTTTTTAAGAAGAGTCTAGACAATTACTTATGTGAAATGGTATAAGTTGAGCAAGGGGCTGGGCTAGAAGACCTCCAAGGTCCTTTCCAGCTCATTTTATTCTATTATAAAATGTGTCCTGTGCAATGTGACAATAAACAGTGGTGATTAAATGACCATCAAGAGTTTGAGGTAAAACATAAAGGTCTTGTTGGAAGGAACAGATCTGTGATCTTGACTTGGCTTCCTCCATAATCTTCTGCTACTCCAGTCTCTGTAATCCTAACTGATGACAGCCCCTCTTGTGAGGATGTTTTGGGTTTTTAAATAATAATAATAACAATCCTCCTTCTCATTATATTCTCAATCATTTTTCCATCCTCCTGCAGCAAATGCTCTCAGTTTTACTGCCTGCATTATGGTTGGGAGAGCTAAAATAAGGTTTTGTGAGATAAGAGTCTTGGCATTCCACCTTTAGTTGTCATTCTTTATTATTAGTATACTACTACTACAGTATACTGAAATAATTTAGCTTGTCATAGTCAAACCACAGCTGACACTAATGTTTCAATTAAAAAAACTCCTTCCCAATATTTATGGCATAAAATTATCGGATGGTGCTCAGATACCTACAGCATGTGTCATCATCTTATCAGATGTCTCTTATTTACAGTTGTTAAATCCCATTCCACCAAGAGCAGCTTTTACTGAACTTTATTTTCAAACAATACCAACAGTTTATTTTTATGGAAGATATTAAAGGATTACTGACTATATATCATTTATGCATTTGTAAGAATTGATAGATGGAAGATGTGATTCATTACTTATTACACTGCAAATTATATCACCATGCCTTTATTAATCCAACTGAAGCAGCCTAATTTAGAAGAAAAATCTATTTTCTGCTGATTGATGTTGATGAACATGTGGTAAATAAGCTGCATTTTTTGCTATGGCCACAAGGAAAATATGAAATAAAACATTGACAGATAATGCTGTTATTTATTAGAGGGGCTGAATTGAACTGATATGGATAGTTATAATATTTATTTTTTTATTCATATTTCTTATTTTTAAATCATGCATCTCCCTCAGAATTTTATAGAAATTTGCTTAAACCTATGGTTGTAAATAAATGTACACTGCTCAAAAAAATAAAGGGAACACTTAAACAACACAATGTAACTCCAAGTCATCACACTTCTGTGAAATAACTTGTTCCATAGGTAGCAAACACTAAGTTGAACAATCAATTTCAATGCTGTTGTGCAAATGGAATAGACAATAGGTTGGAAAGCATAGGCAGTTAGCAAGACATCCGGTAAGGAGTGGCTTCTGCAGGTGGTACCACAAGACCACTTCTCAGTTTCTATGCTTTCTGGCTGATGGTTTTTGTCATTTTGATAGCTGGCAGTGCTTTAACTCTAGATGGTTAACATTGAGATGGAGTATACAACCTACACAAGTGGCTCAGGTAATACAGCTCATCCAGGATGGCACATCAATGCGAGCTGTGGCAAGTGTCTGTTAGCGTAGTGTCCAGAGCATGGAGGCACTACCAGGAGACAGGCCTGGTAGGAGGAGATGTGGAGGAGGCTGTAGAGGGCAACAACCAGCAGCATCAGGACCACTACCTCCACCTTTGTGCAAGGAGGGACAGGAGGAGCACTGCCAGAGCCCTGCAAAATGACCTCCAGTGGCCACAAATGTTGCATGTGGCTGCTCAAATGGTCAGAAACAGACTCCATGAGGACCCAACATCCACAGAGTGGGAGTTATGCTTTACACAGCCCAACACTGTGCAGGACATTTGGCATTTGCCAGAGAACACCCAAGATTGGCAATTTTGCCACTGGCACCCTGTGCTCTTCAAGATGAACAGCAAGTTCACACTGAGCAACATGTGACAAATGACAGGGTCTGAGATGCCTGGAGAAACATTCTGCTGCCTGCAACATCCTCCAGCATGACTGGTTTGGCAGTGAGTCAGTAATGGTGTGGGGTGGCATTTCTTTGGGGGCCGCACAGCCTTCCATGTGCTCACCAGAGGTAGCCTGACTGCCGTTAGGATACTGAGATGTTGATCCTCATACCCCTTGTGAGACCATATGCTGGTGTGGTTGGCTCTGGTTCTCTAATGCACCGACAATGCTAGACTCATGTGGCTGAGTATATCAGCAGTTCTCTGCAAGATGAAGGCATTGATGCTATGGGCTGGCCTGCCTGTTCCCCAGACTGAATCCATTGAGCACATCTGGAACATCATGTTCTCCCTCCATCACATCCAATGCGACGTTGCACCACAGACTGTCCAGGAGTTTGGGGGAATGTTTTAGTCCAGTGTGGGAGGAGATCTCTCTCAGGAGACCATCCACCACTCATCAGGAGCATGCCAGGCAATTGTAGAGGTCATACAGGCACATGGAGGCACACACACCTACTGAGCTCATTTTGATTTTGTTTTAAGGACATTACATCAAATTGGATCAGCCTGTAGTGTTTTTTTCCACATTAAATTTTGAAGTGTAATTCCAAACCAGACCTCCTGGGTTGCTAAATTTTGATTTCCATTGATATTTTGTGGATTTTTTTTGTCAGCACTTCAACTACATGTAAATGAACAAAAGTTGATTTTAATAACAAAGTATTTAATATGAATATTTCATTCATTAAGATCTAGGATGTCTTATTTTTGTGTTCCCTTTATTTTTTTGAACAGTGTATTTCCTTCATATACTTAGGCTAGTAATTTTCTCTTCATTCAACTTTTTTTTCACATGGTTGTTGTGGATAATAATGGGAAAATAGAAGAGAGATAAGGATAAAAGGACAGACTGGTATAATATTGTGTTCAAATCTAAACAGTTGATTTATATTTTCATATCCAAACCTCTAAATTGGTGAATTTTGTCAAAAATAAATAAAACATTAATATATATGTGCAGGAGTGCGATTCAAATTTCTTAACAACCGATTCTATGGGTGTGGCCTAATTTATGGTGTGACTTGGTCGCCATGTGACTTGGTGGCATGGCTTGTGGACTGGATGTGGTTTAGTGGTCATGTGACTGGCTGGGCATAGGAACATACATTTATAACATTTATAAATACATTTATAACTAAAAAAAATATTTTTTTCTCGTTGAAAATGGGTTTTACAGGCAAAGCAGGCAGGCAGGTTGAGTTGCTTGCAGAATCACAGAATCATTCAGATTCTGCAGTTTTCTGCCTGAGTCTGCACTGAAAAATAGAAGCTTCAGTCCTAAGGAAGCTTCAGCTCTGCTCTCAGGCCACTTCTCCCCTCCCAAACCCCTAATACCACCCCTGACTGGGCCTCTGGGAAGCCTCCTGGGCAAAGGCAAAGTAGAACAACAGTGATTTAGATTAACCAGAAAGAAAGAAATCTGATGATTTCCTGCTTTCTAGCTAATCTAAATCACATGGTACAGCTGATAATCGGAACAGCTGATCATTGGGAAAAAAAAGGAAAAATAGCAATTTACCCAAAATTAGGTGAAGGCACAATACAGACAAATTAGATGGTGCACATGTGAGATAAGGAATGACTGGGTGGGGTAGGGTGGGTGGGGAGGGGAGGGGCCATTCAGTGGCATGATTTATCAGTTCTCCAAACTGCACAGAATCATAACAGCTGGTTCTATAGAACCAGTCTGAACCATAGAATCCCATCCCTGTATATGTGTAATTTATATATGTACTGTGTGTGTCTGTGTGTGCATGCACATATGTGTGTATTACAGACAGAACATGTTCTTTTCCATTGCAAAACAAAGAATTGAACATGTATCAACATACAACATTTTGCTGCTTAAGCACAAGAAATATTAAAATTAATAACTAACAAATTTGGTTTGAACTGTGGCAATAATAAGAATGATAAGTTAATTCATATTTTCTATTTAGCAATTAATTTTTCATCAACAGCTTTTTGTTCGATATATTTTGCTAACCTGTTGGACATGCTAGTTTGAAAACTGATTCAAACAAACTAAAAATAGGACTGTTTGCTGTCACTGAGTTAATCATCTAAGTAAAACAAGTACTCCTAAGTTTGCAGTCTTGCAATTATTAGTGTGTAGACTCTGAAGCAAAAATTGTAGGGTCAGCACATGCTTTTCTAGTCAAATGGTGGGAAAATTAAATATTTGAAATGAAAGATTAGGCTTGCTAAGGCTGATAAGTTCAATACAAACATCATGTTATTTAAATTATTGATTTCATTTGATGAAAGCAAGCATCCTTTTTGTCCATATTTGCTGAACATGAGTCCTGTTGAGACAGCTTGATAGCCTGAATGATCTTAGACAAATAGATTTCTGAAACATTGTTGAGTTACAAAATATTTATATTGAAAAGAAAAGTGCTTTCTAATTGTGAGGTAATGATAGTGATGGTACTGCTATTAAGCATAATATAAAAAGAACTCACACAATATTTAGTTTGAACAGAATCTGGTTTTCACTCTAGATGGTGTAGATTCTGGACTTAAAATGATTTTATTTCAAACATCATTTTTTTCACTAGAATTTGACAATTTAATCAACCTTCTCAAACCAGGAGGAAATGGAATCTGTATTATGGAGAGTAATGGTATGTTTCTTGGAACATATTAAGTTTTCAGCAATTTTTTTATAGGGTATTATAAAATACAAAAGTAAACAAAAGAACATTGGGAGGAGGGAGGGGGAAGAGGAAAGTGAAGTGAGGAAAGATTCATTTGACATGCCTTTATACATCTTTGATAATATATCTGGTGTTAAATACCAATGATACATCATCTGTAAGATTTTTAACTAATATCTTTGTTTCCTCTTTATTTATTTTCAAACCTGCCATTTCACCATATTCCTCTATTTTTTGTATTAGTTTAGGCCAGGTATCTTAAAACCTGACAGCTTTAAGACTTGTGGACTTCAACTCCCAGAATGCCTCCTTCAGTCATGTTAGCTAAGGAATTCTGGGAGTTGAAGTCCACAAGTCTTAAACTTGTCAAGTTTGAAGACCCTTAGTTTTGGTCCTGTTTCTTGTGGATCTTCCAAGATGAAAACTAAATCATCTGCAAATGCCTGTAGTTTATATATATATATTTCTTTATTTCCATACCTTTTATCTCTACATCTTGTCTAATATTTCTATTTAATACTTCCAGTGTCAATATAAATAGTAGGGGAGGCAAGTGTACCTTTTTTTAATATCAACCTTCTCTGTGGTATCTCCATTTACCATCACCTTTGCTGCTTGCTTTAATCATATAAATAAATCTGTCCCAAAAATCCACATCTTTTAGCTGTGCTAATATGAATTGCCAGTTCACATTGTCAGATGCTTTCTATGCCTCTAGGAAGATCAATGCCATTTGCTTCCATGGGTATGCTTCGTAGTACCAGCATATTTAAGATTATTCTCATATTGTCTTTGATTTGACTCTTAGGTAAAAATCCATTTTGATCTGGATGTATAAATTGATTTAAATATCTTTTAAGTCTTTCTGCAATTATTGAAGTGTATATTTTATACTCCACATTCAATAAGGATATCAGTCTGTGATTCTTTTATCTGTTGTAAGTCTAAGTTCTCTTTTGTTATGAGGTAATGTATGCTTTCATCCATGACTTTGGCACTGTGATGACCCAGGGTGGGATACAAAAGCAACAAAGTCACAAAAACAGGTGAAGTCCCTTTAATTCCTTCAGCCTGGCTTTAAAGGTCGAATTATCATTGACTGGAGAAAAAACTCCCCCACAAACAGTTGTGAAAAGGAAGAACTTCCATTCAAACTCAAAATACATATAAATTATAAACAGAAAAACAACAACACAAACCACACTAAAGAATTAATGAGACAAGGCAAGACAAGGGCTTTAAGACGTCCACAGATATAAAAATACACACACTGAGAAAGATGCTAGAACTCNCAGTTTGTCCTTTTAAACAGTCCTCACAGCTGCAGCCCATGAAGGGGATCAAGGCCCTTTTCTCCCCCATAGACCACGCCATTCATGTTTCCCCCTTATCCATTCCTACCTATATGCCCTAGAATGAAGAGGGAATGGGCCTGGGTCTTCCTCTGAATGCCCAGCCAGCCTGTGCCCTTCCCCAGTTTCTTCCACAACCTCCGGAGCCACATTCCCACTCCCTGTCAGCTGTTCCTCCTCTCCTTCAGAGTCAGATTCTAACAGGGGCATGACAGGAACTTTTGCTTCTAACAATACTTCATTGAATATTTCCAACATTGGTAAAAGTTCCCACACACATGTGTGCTAGTCGTCTCTGGCTCTAGGGGTGATGCTCATCTCCGTTTCTAAGCTGAAGAGCCAGTGCTGTCCAAAGACATCTCCATAGTCGTGTGGCTTCCATGACTAAATGCCGAAGCGCACGGAGCACTGTTACCTTCCCACCAAAGTGGTCCCTATTTTTCTACTTGCATTTTTTACGTGCTTTTGAATTACTAGGTTGGCAGAAGAACATTGGTATACTTAGGATATTTTATAAACTTTTATAAAATTCTGCTGGTAAAAGATCTGAGCCTGGCATTTTACCATTCTTTTGCCCTTTGATTGCTTCTGTTAATTCCATCATTGTTATAGGTTCCTCGAACATAACTTTTACTGTTTCTGGTATTTTAGGCAATTCCACTTTTTTAAAGTATTGTTTTATTTTATCTTCTGAAACTGTCTCTTCATCATATATTTTTCCAAAGTAGTTTTGAATCACTTTCTTTTTATCATCATTTTGATGGTAAAGGTTTCCCTTGCTCATCCTTTAATTTATATATCAATTTTTTTCCTTTCTCCTTATTCAATTTAATACCAACCATATTCCTGGTTTATTTGCATTTAAAAAAAATTGTTTAGCATTTTAATTATTTTGCGCTAAAAAGTATTTCGTTACTCAAGCCAATGTGAATGATGTGGCCATGGGGGCTGTCCTCTTGCAAAAAAATGGATGGGGCAAACTGAAACAATGTGCCTACACCTTTTGGAAACTCACAGACACTGAAAGACAGTGAGCGGTGTGGGAGAAGGAGGCATTCACTGTCCATGGGTGCTACTGACATTTTCTGGAGGGGAGCAAGGTATGGATTGATCACAAAAACCTAGAGGTTCTTCAAATCCCTCTCAGACTCTCAACTAAGCAGGTCAGATGGGTGCAGGACTTAACCAGTTTAATTTCACCTTGAAGTACATCCCAGGGGGAAAGACCTTCCTGGCCGATGCCCTCTTGTAAATGCCCTTGTGCAAAAGCAGCAGAGAAGAGGTGGACTGCACCATTATCCCCCCTCCTCAGCAAGAAGCCCAAGTGATTACCAGGCAGCAGACAAAGGGACGGTTTGCTGAATCAGGCAACTAACCTAAAAACTCAGAGCTGAATTGCTGACTGACCCTTTGTTCAAGGATCAACAACAATTATTGTCCATCTGAGAGAGGCTAGCATGGAAGGGGAGTAAATTGTACATCCCCAACACCTTACCGATCCTGGTCCTACAGAGGAGCCATGACACCAGGAAAGCTGGTCACTTCAGATTCCTGAAATGGTTGCATTTGGTCAAGTGACAATTTTGGTGACCAAAAATGAGAAAGGACATTGAGAGCTATCTCAAGAGCTGTGCAGCTGTGTAGCAATGAAAAAATGACCAGGAAAGCTCCTTGAGCTCCTATAACCAGTGGCTGATTAACTCCTCCTTGGCCCTAGGAGGAGATTATGATGGACTTTATTGTGGAGCTTCCCGAAAGCAACGGGAATAAAATAATCTGGACAGTAATTGATTTATTCTCAAAGCAAGCACACTTCATAGCCTGCCCCAGCCTACATTCAACCCACAAGCTCATGAAGCTGTTCCTAAGTCACATTTACTATCTATATGGAATGCTGAGAAGGTTCATATCGGATCAGGGGTCCAGTTTAGAGTGAAATTCTTGAGGAATTTTATTAGATATTAGTTCCACGCAGGGCCTTTGCTTGGTCTTCCATTTGAGTACAAATGGTGCAGTGGAATGAGCTAATGCCTTCGTGGAGCAGTTTTTGAGGTGCTATGTCAACTATCAGCAGCCAATTGGGCAAACCTCCTGCTGTTTGCTGAAGTGTCATACAACAATGCAGTACATAACAGCATGGGACTCATTCCCTTTAAAAATAGTGAATGGTGTGGAATTTTGTCCTGATCTCTGAGTACTACCCTTCCTTGGTTAGTCTAACTGAGTGGGTAGAGACTCTGTGGGGCACTTGGGAAAATGTAAAATGAGTGTTAATTAAAGCAGCAGAGATTCAAAAAAATCAGGGATAGGAAGTGGTGCCTCAAAGACCTTCTCATGTAGGAGAGAAGGTTTACCTCTCCACGAAATACTTGAAGCTAAAGCTGCCTTACAGGAAGCTTGGCTCTAAATTTCTGGGCCCGTTCCTGATAGTGAAAGTGATTAATCCATTTACTGTGGAATTGAGGCTCCTCCCTTATTAGGAAAAATCCATCCAGTTTTCCACAGTAGTTTATTGAAACCAGTAGAAAGGTAAGAATTGAGACCAATAACTTGACTGGAACCCAGTCCCATAGTGGTGGAAGGGGAGACCCACTATGAAATTAAACAAATTTTAGGTTCCAGGTTATAAAGGGAAAGTCACAGTATTTAGTTCAGTGGAAAGGATACCCCTTGTTGGATGCCTCCTCAACTGACAACCACAATTGAGCCCAAAATTTCTGTTGCTAAATGAGACATTTGTTAAATGAATTTTGCTTCAGTTTACAACCTTTCTTGCCCTAGTTGTTAAGTGAATCATTGCAGTTGTTAAGTTAGTAACACAGTTGTTAAGTGAATCTGGCCTCCCCATTGACTTTGCTTGTGAGAAGGTCACAAAAGGTGCTCTCATGAGCCCAGGACATTGCAACCTTCATAAATATGAATCAATTGCCAAGCGTCAGAATTTTGATTCCATGACCATAGGGATGCTGCAACAGTTGTAAATGTGAAAAATGGTCATAAATCACTTTTTTCAGTCTCAAACATTCATTCAATGAACTGTTATAAATTGAGGATACCTGTAATTTCATTTTTGTATGTGCGGTCAATAGAACTTATAAAAGGTATTAAGACAGTTCTGAGAGCATCAAACTTGTCCAAAACTTTTAAAGTACTCCTAAGAATTGTTTGAGAGTTTAGGGAAGGATTCAGACTATGCAGTATCATGATTCTACAACTGTAAGGGCTTCTGCTACAATATTTATTACCCAGCAGATTGGTTGGCAAAACTATTTTTTTTTTGTATTCTTGAACCAGCAAACAACTAATTTGTTCTCTTTTCCCACATCCATATTGAATATTTTGTAAAATGAATTTGTAGACAACTCTGATTTCATATTGTCTATTGAGAATTATTTAGCATTGTGTTCCCTTTCCTTAATGATATACCTCTATATAAAGTTAACTATCTAATTTAATGGGGCTACTACAGTAGGAAAAAAAACATTTAATTATTGAATGTCCTCAGTCTGGTAAAGGAATAAAATGCAGCAACATTTGGGTCATTAAAACTTGTTGGCTGAGTCAGGATTCACCAATTTATGGTGAACATAAATTAGATGTTACTCCCACTCTTAACAGTGTTATTGATTTTTAAATGTTTTTGCTGGTGAAAGTCTACTTTTTAAAGGATTTTTTTTTGGGGGGGTGTATCTCTGTGCCAATCTTGTGCCAGTAACACTATATGTGCAACTTCCTGGCTCCACAGATAGAAACAAAAGTGGATGCTGGTCCTTTTCCTTCATTTTATTTCAATTCCATTTTTGGAATGTAAAAATCTCTGTGCTGCAGAGAGATTTTGAAACTACTCAGTCCAGCTGTTCCAGTGGTGGTTTATCATTTTCTAGAAAAATAGTCTAAAAAAATAAGTAAAAAACCCCAGTTCAGTTATTTTGGGAAATGAATCATATCCCAGAACACCTGGATCAGAACATTATGAGAAAAAAAGAAACATTATGTGACTCACTCACTCACTATTGTATATTTTTACTCTCTATCTTCGCAGTCCTTTCAGTTGGATTTGGCCCCGTATTTTAAGAACAGGCTACATTTGATTAATTCATATCCTGGCTCAATCTCAATGAACACACAGCAAGTTAAAACATGCAATACAAATATATAAATTAATCAATCAATGAATCAATCTAATGCAAATATTCTGTGGTCAATATTACACATGTTGTTCCTTTTTTATACAAAGTGTAACAGAAGACTTGGAAATAAAAATAATAGCTGTATTAAACATCTTGAGACCAAAACTTTTAAAAAGAAGACTATCTCATTCCAACTGCATTAATAGTAGTAACAGTAAAAGAGTTGGAAGGAACCTTGGATGTTTAACCCCCTGCTTTTGCAGGAGACTTATACTATTTCTGTTAAATGGCTATCCAGTTTCTTTTTAAAAGCCTCAAGTAATGGGCATCCACAACTTCCAAAGGCAATTTGTTCCAAATTAGAATTTCTCCTGTTCTGAAATCTCCAATACCAGCCTTGTTGAAAATATTTAGACTTAATAGGGTATCTTCTGGTTTCTGTTTTGCAGTGAGAAAAGCCAGTGTCAAAGCTGGATTCCTTCTCGCTGGGATATTTTGGGGTCAGAATCTTTCAAGTTCAAAACATTCTTTTTGAATATATATAATGCAGGCATTATAATCAGTTAAGCAGTAATATACTAAATTTTTCACTTTGTATTATAAAGTCTTATAAAAGAAAACAAGGGGATAAAGCAAGATAACATATGGTTCTTTGAAGTGTTTTGTGTTTTTGCTAGTAATAAAAGTGTTGCGTAGCCTCTGGATAAATTTATAGGAAAATTGCTATGTGGGAAAAAAAAGATGAGTAATTCACATAATCCATCCATTAATTCATCAAGTACCAAAGTAGAAGACGTGAATCAAGTCTGTTTGCGCTGTAATCAACAAAGATCTCATGAATCAATCATCATTGATCTGGATTGTTATATAATCAACTGAAAAGACAAATCTGTTAAAGATATTTTCAAAGAAAGTCATTGTAAAATTACTATTTATATCTTCCAGTTTAAACTTCGCTGCTTTTTCTTTAGCTCATTTTTAAAAACTTTCCATTTAAATAGACAATAAATGTTGACTATAACGTAGCTTATTTTAAGCAATATATCATGAATAGAGCAGAAATTACTTTACTACTTGTTCTGAAAATTGACTCAAAGAAAACCCACAGTGTAACACTAGTGGAAATTGTATGCTGTAGAATTTGTAACACTGAAAAACAACAATGCTGGGGAAAGTTTACTATGATAATAATTTAGGAAGGGAAGAAGCAACTTTTAATAAACTGTTATTTACTCTTCCAGTAGATAAAAAGAGTTATAATAAATCTATCTGACTATACTAAATTTTCTAAAAGTGATATAAAACAATATTTGTAGTGGTTCCGCCGTCGTTGCCTTCTGTGGCAGAAAAACATTGTAAAAATTTATAAGTCCCCATCTACTTTGTGTTTTGGTCTAGGCGCTTCTTTGATTGCTTTAATTTTTTCTCATCTGTGGTGGTGGATGCCCTCTTTATCGATTAGGTACCCCAGGGACTTCGACTTTTTGAAGGTGGCTAACTGGCAACTTTTCTTTATTGACTTTGAGTCCTGCCTTTCTGGAACCTTTTGTAAAAAACTATTCTGGAGATGGGCTTCTAGTTTGTCTCACCATCACTGGCTTGAAAACTACAACAGATCATGCAAAGTATGAAAGGACTACTCTTTTTATCCCTTGTAACAAACGTTCCATTAGGCTTTGGAACAAGCCCCTGGCACACGCTGACTTCCAAATTGCAGCCTTTTTGCATTTGAAGGCTCCCCTATGAGTCACAATCGTTTGTGCCTCTGCCATTTCAGGGTCGACTGGCAATTGTTGGTATACTTGGGCAAAGATCGCGAGCTTTGCGAAAACCTTGCCTCTCCCAATGAGTGTAGTAGGTTGTTGCCACTACCCGGAACCAGGGATACGTGCTTTGCTGTTAGTGCAATGTTTAGACTGGCCTTGTAGTCACCCCACAGATTCTCACAGACCCCATCTGGCTTAATTGGGGTCACGATTGGGTTTCCATTTAGCGTGGTCAATTGGTATCATACGATGCCTTGTTGCTATAAGTTTGTTAAGCTCCTCATCAATTCTTCAAGTTTTAAGGAGAAGGGGATCACCTTGCTTTTGAGCCTAACAGGAAAGCTATTGTTGGATCTAAATTAAATGATAAGGGGACCCTTGGTACTTGCCTAAGTTTCCATCGGAAGACATCCTGGAACTCCGCTCATGAGGTTCTCCCCCCAGTCTTTTCTCCGTGATGCTGTTAATGCCAGTCAACACCGACTTCCGAGAGGTTCGAACCACTCGAGTCCCAACAGGCCTTGGCCGTTTCAGGTCTACGATGGTTAATGGCCAAATTTTTTTCTTGTTCTTTGAAAGGCGATTTGGGAAAATGTTCCGAGTCCAAACTACCCAGTATTCTGTTTTCTTGATAGTCGCCTGGAAGTACTAGTGATTTGGTGTTCTAGTTCAGTTCTGCCAAAATCACCTTCGGTACCAGTCCCTTTTAATGTGGTATTCCATAATATCATCAATGATATTGATCCGAATCCACCTCCATTTTCACATTCTTGGCCCTCGTTCCTGACTTCCACATGACTTTTGGCGCATTTGTTGTTGTTTGAATGACTTGATGGTGATGGTCTTGGTGTACTTTTTTCTATAGTTTCTTGTTTAGTCCGCTTCCTTGCTTTCGTGGGACTCTCATGGCTTCACGTTTGTCTTTCTTTGATTCTTGGTGGTGTTTGTCCCACGTCGGGATGTAGATCTAACAGTTTTAGGCATACTCCTGCGATGTGGACCCTGTTTCTCGCAGTACCAGCACATAGCATCAAGGAACCGGCACTCGGAACGGGAGTTGGTCTCCTCTGCACCCGGCGCACTGAAACCACCGACTTACGACCTTTCCTTCTCCTGTCTATCTCGTTCAGGCCTGGAGGTCCCTGTGGATTCTCCTCGTCATCAGTTGTCGATCTTGGACGATCCACTAAATCCATGTAGTGTGTGATGGTTCTTGTGTGCGCTCTCTGCTTTTTTCTCTGTACATGGCTCATTTCGCGACCGGGTGTTTGGATGATTGTCGCATTTCATTTGGCTGCATTTTTGGCTGCTTGATTTTTTAGCTGCTTCCACTGCCATGCCTGCAGTGTGATAGCCGTGCCAGTGACTGTAATCTCTTTGGTCGAGTAACAGTTGGCTTTGTAGGATGAAGCTCTCTAGTACGAGGACGCCACGCGATTCCCTCTATGGCTTCATCCATGTTAGAATTCGCATGCCCCTCCAATGTCCCCTGAGAGCCGTACCAAGTCATCCAATGCTCTCACCTGTATTCTTGGTCCCTTTTGTAGAACTTGTGTCTCCGAATAAGGCTGGAGACGGTTGGACGTTACGTGAGCCTTTCAGCAATTTTTTCCAGATCGGGCAGGCCATCTATCAATGTAGGATTCCTAGTCCTCAGTTGCTGGGGTTGAATGGTGCAGGTCACAAGTTGGTTCTGGCCATTTCGTGTCTGCCTCGGTTCTCATTGCCATGTTGCTCGACTGGTCTCCTCTGTCTCAGAATCCCCTTCCTCAATCATCGTGTTTGGATGAGAACGCGGAGACCAAGCGTAAACTTCTAGCTCTTTTAATTTAGTTCTGAAATCCGTCTGAACAGAGCCGCAGTAGCCCTTTTTATAGATAGGCTGCTCGCGGCTTTGTGTCCAATGATGGCTCCATTTGGATTTTCCTGCCGCTTGAGGCTGGCCAAGTTCATTGCGTAGCTATATATTGCCGCAATTCAGCATCGATAGAGCAGCCAATCCAGCTTTCAGTGTTTGTTAACCAATAGAATAGACTAATTTGAAGTATGTTAATATGAGAACAAATAATTTGGGCCACAGAAATATTTACATTACCACTCTGAATCAGCATGATAGTTTGTGATAAAAACATTCGAGTATTGCGTCTGGCAAAAGTTTTGTTATGGTCTAGTTAGCAATTCATATTCTCCAGAGAAAAAGTGTTCGAAAGATCAGATTTACATCTTAATGCCTTTTTACAGTGAGCTCTTGGCACTTAGGTCATTGATATGAGAACTCCAAGTGTCTTTGACAGAGTGAGGATCATAATGAGGGTC
>BHFT01048193.1:0-34766 GCA_004320025.1 Laticauda laticaudata | reverse complement strand
GTTTTGTGCAGCTCAAAACTTTTTGAGCGGATGAAATCTCAGTTGACGGATGCTGGACGGATAGAGAGTATGAAAAACGTATACGGTGGGTACACAATGGATGCATCGCGTTAACCAACGGATGGCAAGCGTTTTTCTCCATTTTACATCCTCTTTCCATCCGTTTGTGCAGTGTGACATGGGCTTAAGATGGAGTAGTGCATTATAGTAGTGCTTTGGGAGAGGTCACAGGAATTTAGATATTGTAAATCAAAACTGTTTCCGCATCCTTCCAGATCACTATAGTACGTTTCAAGAAAAATACTGAGTAACATTATTACTCTGTTTTTAAGAAAGAGACAGTGGGTTTTAACAAAATCTTTATCAATGGGTGCGGGATATAATGTGCTCATTTTAATGCATTTCCATTACCCCTTCTATCCTATTCACAGGCAGCACTTATTCATCTTCCTTAAAACTTAGAATATAGTTTAGTTATATGAACATCTTGTCTAAAAGTTCCAAAATGAATCACTATTGTGATTCATTCGTAATTGCATTAATTTTAATTTAAACTTGGTATTCTTGGTATATTGACTGTAATGTTGTTTCCTGTTAAAATTCTGGTTTCCTTACATTGGTTAAATCTAAAACATTGTTCTAGCAGTGTGGCACAAAAGCACTTTTCATTACAGATTTAGAGTTACTCTAAAATTTTAGAAGGCCACTAGATGACAAGGAAAAAAGTATTCTATTATCTCTTTGCTGTTATCAAATGGTTCTCCAAAATTGTGTAGCCCAAATCTGGCAACTTTAGTTTCCTTCTATTTGACTGATATTCTCTTGAATTCATATTCTTTTTTAAATGTATTCTTTTCTTTAATGAAACAAAGCAAACCCAATAGATTTTCTTCATTGTTAATTAATATATCTTTTGGTTAATTTTGTATCAGACCAATACATTTTTAAAAGCATCTTTGTTCCTTCTGTCAAACTCAGGATAGATACAGATTAGCAGAGTTAGAAGGAACCTTGTAGATCATCTAGTCCAACCCCTCGCCCAAGCAGGAGACCCTACACCATTTCTGACAAATGGAAGTCCAATCTCTCCTTGAAAGTCTCAAGTGATGATGCTCCTATAACTTCTGAAGGCAAGCTGTTCCATTGTTTGATAGTTCTCATTGAAAATTCCTCCTTATTTCCAGGTTGAATCTCTCCTTGTTCAGTTTCCATCCATTATTCCTTGTTTGGCCTTTGGGTGCTTTAGAAAATAGCTTGATCCCTTCCTCTCTGAGGATAATTTGTGCTCACTTAGCCTTTAGATTTAAATTGCTCCGTTATAGTCTTTAACCAACTTTAAAAAATAAAAATAAAAGGAAAATTGAATTATTATTAATTTGTAGGTAAAGCATACAACATATAAAATTGCTTTCCTCTTTTCTGGATTTTTTCTATAAATTATATCAAAGAAATATGTACAGTGTAAAATATCTAATAAATGTTAAGGAAGATGACCCTTGGTTACCTAGACTACCATTTCTAACTCAAAAGATTTTATTTTTTTCTTGGAAATTAAGCAAATGAAGACACTAAGTGGTACTTACTTTATTGAGGCTAATAACCATCAATACCTTTCTTCCTATTTGTAAAAATTATCCTGTTTGGTTGAGTGGCTCATCCATTGTTAAGGAATAGGTCATATTGTATTGCTAGATTTGCTCCATCTTTCAAGTATTGTTTTCTTCTATGAATCTCATGTGTTTTAATGAACTGAGTGTCTGAAACAGCTAATACAGGTACATGTCCAACTACACAATGTGACAATGAAACCACAGTCGGAAGCCTTAATGAGAAGCTGGTACAAAAGCTAACGAGAAATGTGGTTTTTAGAATTCTATTACAAAATTCCAGGTTCCAGTGAAGAGGTCAGATTTAAGAAAACTTTTGCTGAATACAGAGTGGAATAAGCAACAAAATGAGTGGGTTTCTTTTTCTATTAAGACTCTGGGGCAAAAGATGAAGAGACAAAACCTGATTGGATATGGGTGGAAAAAATGTGCATTGCATTCTGTTTCTAAGTGAGAACATTGTAGGTATCCTTTCAGAAATGTGTGTTTGTGTGAGTGATGGTGTTTATTTGTTTGGTAGCAGATGAAGTTGTTCTTCTATGGAATGAAGAAAGCCTCTTTCGCAAAGAAAACAAAATTACCATGTATGAAAAGGGTGTTTTCTTTGGCCAAGATGAAATTTGCCTTAGTGAAATAAATGTTCTCTTGGAACTGAAAATGATGGATTAAATAATTCTTTAATAATTCTTGTTTTGGATATCTGCTTCTTGTTTGTTTATTTTGTTTTGCTTTTATATTCAGTTTCTTCAGCAAATTATTACTTAGGCTCATTAGTTTATCTGATTTACTATTAATATGAAAGGCAAAATTGTCAACAGTAAAGCAGTATTTCTGCACTCAAATAAATGAAAGGATATATAAACAATCTATTATCATTAAAACATAAAACAAGATTCCTCCAGTATAAAAAGAAAATAAAATCCAATAGTAGAGAATAGCTGTAGCTCAGGCTATGAACACATACCCAGGCCTCAAACTTGGAGCCAAACCAAAATGTCACTAAGATACTCTCAATCTTACATGGGAAAAGACTCGAACACACCAAGACCTGCAGCACACAATTTTACTTAACCCCTTCAAAACATCTTAAGTATATGAAAGGCCCAATAGCCCAAGAAACAAAAACAGAAATCATACATAATATACAGTGTAAGAACTGTAACAGCCACTTTGTAGGACAGGCAGGCAGAAGACTACCAGTCTGCATGACAACCAACTAGCAGTCAAAAAATCCTTAATCTCATAATTCATGGACCAACTCAACCATAGTTTTAACTGGGAAACTGAGATTTTTAGGCAAGTTAAATCCAGAAATACTAGACAATTCCTGCAAAGCTTGGCATTCAGACAAATCAACCATCAATAGACACATAAATCACATTTACACGCTGTTCAAAAAAGTCAATAAAAAACAAACAAGGAAACAAAAACAACACATTGTGTCCAACAGTGTATATTCAAACAAGCAGGGATAAACACCAGACAAACAATCAGAAAGAAACAATATTCACCAACTCTGGCAAGGATCTGGCAGATATATTAACAGGCATCAAACATCACACTCACTAGCACTGATGCTACTTAGTCAGATAATAAAATGTCTGCAAGCATACATCTAAGTTCAGAGAATATCAAAGACTCCACAGGAATTATTTTTTCCTAATTTAAATGTATAAAACATTCTGTTTTTTAGTCTGATGCAAATGTATATGCCTTCTAAGGCACTGTAGTTGCTGTCCACACCTATCCCAGCCATCATATTATGAGTACCTTGCAGCTCTTTTGTGAAAGTATGAACAGTTACAATCCATGAACAAGGTTAGGGCCTGTTGTTACACTACAAGCATCCTTCTCTGTGCCACTTCCATCTTGCTCAAGGGCCTGCTGTGTTTGTGTTTCTCTGATACCATACCTTTACTAGCACAATGTGTGTGTTAGTTGACTGTTCTGTAAAATTTTCAGGGTACAGGAAATCCTGTGGTTTTTCAGATGCTGAATTTCATGCATACAATTATACCTGAATCACTCCACAATTAATATTGTATTTTGCAGCCATCATCTCCTTGTTCTGAAATCAAAACAATTTCTATGAAAAGCTAGAATGGTAAGGAATTTTCTAGCTCTTTCTAGTTTGAAGAAAATATTCTCAACTTTTATTCCTGATATAAGTATGGAACCTATTTCATGTTCAAATCACATCATTAATTCTTCCATACTTTTTCATCTGAATTTTAGGAAGCTATAGTCTTTTCTTTCCATCTGAGAGAAAGTTCAGTTCTCTGATATGCTCATAGCTGTTCAGTTCTCTGTTTTGCTCATAGCTGTCCATGATTGCATTTGTTTATCACAAAAGATGAGAAAAAAACCTAGAAAAAAAATCCATACAGTGTTTGCAAACCGTTATCTGTTGCTGGGGTGTTAAAAACAAATGTTGCACTCCTATGTCGGTGATAATGATGTGTCAACAACAATATCTTTACCCCATGAAAGTTAAAAGGCTATAAAAATATCGTAGGGATCAGAATTCAATCACAGTTTTATTTGATGTAAACATACTGGGATAATTGATTGAGACATCATGCTGAGACAAAGTTCTGGTTCACACACTTCTTGAATGCTATATGATTCACCCATGAAAATACCAGTGGAATGAACCAGACATACTAGCTGTTGAGATGTTCACAAACATCGTTATTATTGTACAAAAAGTCACTCTTCCAAATACATCAGGGCTCCAGACAGTGAGAACATACAGTATCCATCCTGTTATGAGGAACCATTTTTGCAGTCAGTTGCAGTCGTCGTTGGAGGAGAATTATCATTGCTTTTTCTTAAACACTGGGTGCTACAAATGAACATAAAATACTCTATCTCAAGATAAAAATAGCATAAGGTTTGGCACAAGGCATTGGATGCTAATGTCTTGTAACAGTACCAGCCTTGCTTGTTAGCTTGTTTTAGCCTTTAATCATATGAATTATGAAAATTAAGTGACAGCATGAAAAATATCTTACAGACTATTGCAACTGTTGCTCTTTCATCAGACAAACTGCCTTCTGAAAGCCACAAGAAGTAAAAGGTCTGAATGTACAAACTGAGTATCTTTAACGGGGAAAGAATTAAGTATTTCAAAATGCATCTTGACTCCTCGATGGAATAGTTATTTTTAAACAGCATGCTCCCATTTTATGTTAACCAGTAATAAAAAGTTCCTGTTAGTAAAGGAGACTGAAAACCCACTGACTTTTCCAGAATAGCTTATCTAATTAAAGCAGATAAGCAGTACTGGTCAGAATAGTTTCTAAACAGGAATCTTTCAAAGAGGAAAACAACAAAAAAACAAAAGTAAAAAAAACCCACAGAAATCTCTCAGTTTCAGAGGGTTATGGCGTGGTATCAAAAGTTACCATGCATAAAAGAATTTTGTTTTCGTTGAGAAGACAGTTATGAGATATTAGAATTGTCAAGATATACATCACTCTAAATGGGGACATGTCTCTGAAATACATCACTCTAAATAGAAATGTCAATGTGGGAACAAATAACAATTTTATTTGTACGGAGCTACAATATCTTCATTGGGAAGATTCAAGTGGTCATTGGGTGATAGCAAAGATATATAGTTGAAGAGTTTAGTGACCACTTGGCTAGAATATTAAAATGTTATTTATGAATAGTTCCTTTTTTTTCCTTCAAGTTTTGACTGAACAAGTTCACACCATTTTCTGGGTAACATTTTTAGGAGTGATTTGCCATTGCCTTTCTTCCTTGGTCTTTTAAAAATCACCCATTCCTAAGGGAGGACAAGAACGCATGGTTTCCAGTTTCTAGATTTAATAGAACAGAACAGAATAGAATGGAATTCTTAATTGGCCAAGTGTGATTGCACACACAAGGAATTTGTCTTGGTGCAAATACTCTCAGTATAAAAGAAAAGATTCATTCGTCAAGAATCAATATGAGTTGGAAACAAGCATTTATTTCAGCAGAATGCCATTTTATTCCATCAACTTTATTCTGGCTTTTGCCTAAGACAACATAAGAATGTCTTTACAAAAAAGAAAAAAATAATCACTATGCCAAACCCTCTTTTATCTCTTCTTCATCAACATACTTTTCTTATAATTACATTAAAGGCAGGTTTTCTTTTGCCATTCAGTTAGCACTTGGCATTTGTAATTGTGTCATCCTAGGTGTCTAAACTCATGTTTAAGACTGCCATCATTGTATCAGTGCACCCCAAAACCACGTGCCTTAATTATTACTGTCCAGTTGCACTCACTTCCATTATGAAGAAGTGTTTTGAGAGATTTGTAAAGGACTATATGGTTTCATGCCTTCCTCCTACATTGACTCATTATAATTTGCCTATCGGAAGAACCACTCTATAGATGATGCACTTTCCTATCTGCTTCCTCTTAGCTTGACACACCTGGAGGAGAAGAATACTTATGTGTGAATGGTGTTTATTAATTTAATTCTGTGTTCAATACAACCATTCTTCATCATTTGGTGAACAAACTGGGCCTATTAGGTTTTAATATTCATTTATGTAATTGGATACTGGATTTCCTTATAAATAGGCCCCAGTTTGTTTGAATTGGAAGAAAAGTCTCCAATCCCATCTCCTTGAATACAGATTCCCCCACAGAGCTGTGTCTTAAGCCCCTGTCACACTGCAGCAACAAATGGAAAGAGGATGTAAAATGGAGAAAAACACTTACCATCTGTTGGTTAACACGATGGTTCCGTTCTGTACTCACTGCCTCCGTTTTGCTTCCTCTCTATCCGTCCAGCATCCGTCTATTGACATTTCATCCGCTCAGAAGGTTTTGAGCTGCTCAAAACTTTTGAATGGAAAATGTATCCAATGCATCCGNTGCAAAAGGATGCTTCCATTCCGCATCTGCTTTCCATCCGCTCTGCGTCCTCCCCCTGTCCGTTCCTTTCCGTGTTATCCACTCTGTTTATGCAAATTTTTGCCCCTTTTGAGAGCAGATAACAACGGATGGAACATTTTTCTCGTCCGCTGTGTCCTTTTTACAAACGTTTTGCATCCGTTGGGCAGTGTGACAGGGCCTTTAAGTCCTCTATTGTTCACCTTGATAACCCACAGCTGCTGTGTCAAATCTGCTACAATTCATATTGTGAAGTATGCGGATGATATGGCAGTCTTATACACGATGACAATGAAGATGCATATAGGGAAGAGATGAAGGATCTGGTGGACTGGTGCAGTAAAAGTAACCTAGTTCTAAATGTTAATAAAACAAAGGAAATCATTGTATGGTAGATTTTAGAAAGAGCCAGCTGTCAGCATTCCAGCAACAGTCCATTCCACCCAATAACTCCGAGACAGACATCTCTCAAAGGTTCCTTTTATTTTGTATA
Source organism: Laticauda laticaudata (assembly GCA_004320025.1). NCBI lineage: Eukaryota > Metazoa > Chordata > Lepidosauria > Squamata > Elapidae > Laticauda > Laticauda laticaudata. The sequence goes on along the minus strand of BHFT01048193.1, from coordinate 27,768 downwards.
GTAACTGGCACAACTGTGGAATCCAGAATCTGAAAGCTCTGGGCTTCTTTACAATAAGTAAAAACTACAAAATCCACCCTGTGCACCCATCATCCATCACGTGGCCCAATCACCATCCATCCACAGTTAAGACTTCATCTCAGTTATGCACAACACAACATGACCTTGAATCAGAAAAAGAATGTTATGATGTCTAACTAGATACACTCCAATATATTTCCCCCCTCCCACTTTCCCAAGCCGAGATATGTCAGTGTGGGACCATCTGATCTCAATATGGCTTCCAAAGCTGACACCAGCATCATTATCCAGGATGCAGCTGTAAAAGTGCATATAACTAACAACCTGAACTGGTCTCTCCACATGTCATCCTTACTGAAACGTGCAAACCAGCAGCTAAATTTCCTGCATTAGTTGAGGAGAGCACATCTTTCTCCTTCTATCCTGGCCACTTTTTACAGAAGCATGATCGAGAGCATTTTAACAAACTGCATCACTGTTTGCTTTGGTAGCAGCAGTGCGTCAGTTAGAAAGTCCATTCAGAGAGTGTAAGGACAGCCGAGAAGATTATAGGAAGTGCACTTCCTGTTATTTAAGATACTGCTTATAAGCACTGTGTGCTTTGGCATTGTCAGAGACCCTACACACCTATTTTGTGGTCTGTTTCTTGCTTACAAGAAGCACTAAGTTGGAGTGGGCCAAAACTTATTTAGAGGAGATAAGACTGCACTTTGCTGTCTGAAATAATGTTCTTTGGGACTGTTCCATATCATCCGCATATGATTTTGAGTTATTATTTAAAAAAAAAAAGTCTTGGGTTATTAATACACACACACACACTCATATATATATTCATAGATTTTCACGGGTACAGATATGCAGGTCTTGGCGTGTTCAGGTCTTTTCCCATGAAAGATTGAGAGTACCTTGGTGACATTTCGACGAGGTCCCACTCACCCTCTTCAGGCTGGTGCTTTCGACTTCACACAAGCATGAAGCCAAAAGCACCAGCCTGAAGATGGCGAGTGGGACCTCGTCAAAATGTCACCATGATACTCTCAATCTTAAATGGGAAAAGATCCAAACATGCCAAGACCTGCATATATGTATGTTGTATGTTGTATGCATATTGTATGTTAGCCACATACAAACTCAATACAGAAGCCTGATGATGGCAGTTGAGATTCTGCTGAAACGTTGCTACAACTTTAACAGCACTACAATGACGTGGGATAATACCCGAAGGAAGCTAAACAGCACATATATATATATATATATGTTTTTTTAAGTTTTCACGGATACTTACATGTGTGTTGTTCAGCTTCCTTCGGGTATTATCCCACGTCATTGTAGTGCTTTTAAAAGCACAACTACAATGACGTGGGATAAGTCTGACTCACAGACGAACACAGTACAGAAGCCTGATGATTGCAGATGAGATTCTCCTGAAACATTGCTCCAACTTTAAAAGCACAACTACAATGACGTAGGAAAATACCCAAACAAAGCTGAACCTCATACATGTAAGTCCCCACGAAAACCTAAGAAAACAAATATATATATAATTATTTTTTATTGTCATAAATAATTGTCACTTTTTTATTATCCTGAGAAGCAAGTATCAAGGGAATCTATGGTAGGCCCAATTCTAATAATCCATATAATTAGACTGAATTAAATTAAATTAATTATAATTAAAACTGAAGCTAATCCAGATAATCTGGCCAAACAGCACTCTGGGCATATCTGCTTCTTGAATGCCGAAACAATAGAGGCATTGTATTGATTTTGTCTTTGAAATATCTGAACACACACTCCAGTGATGTTTACCTAAACCTTTAGATCGTTACCTGAACATGATACCTAGACATCTAACCCATTTGAAAAAACCCAGTTGGCAATAGTAAGAGGACACAGTGGAAGGAGAAAAATTGCTTTGATCTAGAACAAGAGTATAAACAAGGCTTGTCATGGCGGCATCATGTGATGTATCAGGACTTTCCCCCCCCCTTTGCTAAACCGGGCAGGGGCAGAGCCAGCATGTGACGCATCCAGCCCATGGGATGGCAGTTTAATACCGCTAAACTAGAAAATTTATGCCCCTTCTTTCTTTTAATTGAAAGTCATTTTTATTAGATTCTGCTCATATTTCATTATTTTTGTTCTAAAGTAGCAGATTGAAATCCATTTTTTCTTTCTGACCTCCATTTGTATTCTATCTTATATTTCTTAGTATAGTTTCATAATGCAAAACACACCACATTTCTAAGAAATCAATGAGATCATAGCATAACAGTGGACTTACATGGAAGACTGCAATTGGTTAGGTAATATATGCTATTTTTATTTTTCATCTTTTAAAAAAAGTAGTGATATGATGAGTTGTCATAGAAAAGAAAATATAGTTGCTGTGTGAAATCATGAAGAAATTACACCTTTTTGTACAGATAAAATCCCATATATAGATTGTAGAATATGACTCATAGTCTTACAAGCAGGCTCTTGTCTATAGCTGGCATTTTTAGAGTGGTTATGACCATGCTTTTTTCTTGATTGGCAAAAAGAAAAAAGAAAGAAAACACAAAAGAAGGGAAGAGAAAATCAAATGATCTTTTATATATAGGAAATTATTCCCTGTAATTTTAAAATATTGACCATATAAAATAAAAATGATAGAATTTGCCATCATAGAAATTCAGAGCTGGTTTATAAATAGAAAGCAAAGCCTGAATCAGCAATAACAGGCTGTCAATTTAAAGTAGCATTGTCTTTCCAACATTGAAGGGAAATAGTTTTTTGATATTTCCATGGTTCATACTCAAAATTCTTTACATAATGATAAATTCAGAGTTTTTGATAGATAGATAGTCCTTGCTTAGTGACCATGATTGGGACTGGCAACTGCATAATTTAAAAAAAATCATCTTGTGATATTGTTAGGGATAACATTGTTTGCCCTAACTGGTTTAGGTAAAATAATAAATAAGTAATCATGGTTTGTATATTAAAGTATCTGTAACTTTAACTGCGGGAGAGTCATTGGGGGAGTGGTTATGAAAACTCCTTAAAAGAAGCAAGCCTGTAGCGTGCTCGCTCTCTGGCTTTGATGATTCCTAATTACTGCTTGGAAGACTGCATTGCTCGCACGGGAGAGAGAACAAAGGACTGATTTGTAAGTGAACTGACCCAGATATTCTACATGGACTTTGCTAACTGAATATCCCTGAATGGACTGACTAAATGATACATGACTATTGGACTGGTATTTTGACTATGCTATATTATGGAATAAACTATAATTGTGATATCACAAGCGTATCTGGTATTTTTACTGTATGTTAATAAACATACAAGCTTAGCTCACTCATTTATCTGTGTGCCTATCTGACTTACGCTGCACATTCTGTTTTGCTTGTCTCCCTAACCCTGGTTTGGGGAACCCAGGCTTAACAGATATGACAGATTTACAATGTCCCTTCTCATTTGGTTGTTAAGGAAGTCAGTGCAGATCATTAAGCAAGATATCGTATGACTGCAATTTGAAATTTTACCTCTGGCTTCTCCATTGTTTCTGCTTGTCAGAAGCCAGTCACAAAGCATACAAACAGTGATCACATGGCAGTAATTAAGCGAAGTCTAACCATATGATTAAATGTACATTCACATCTTTAAAACCAATTGGACTTTATCGGATTTTATGATACAATTGTATTACAAAACGGACAGATTTGGGTGTCATTTATTTTACATTTCCAACCTATGAAGTTGAAAACAAAGGTTTATAAACCTTTTATAAACATTCTCCATGGTATCAAAAAAATGTGAAAAAAGCATTTAGTACAATTCATCTCATTTTAAAATAATAAGAAACATACTTAATATATATAACAATTGATTTCTTAATGGGAAATACAACTGATAATGGGTTATTCCAACATTTTGCAAGAGTTCTTACAAGTAAATTGTAAATCTATAGCTTGGTGATATTCTTTAATTGTTTTATTTTTTTAAAAATGCCATAAGATTTTGGCAATATTTTTCAGCAGCATATAGAGGACACTTGATTTGCAGTTGCGTTCTCCTAGATCTCAGAGGATGTACTGGGTTCAAGGTCACCGAGCAAATACTAGATCTCAGTGCTTCAGGGTTCCTAACCTTGTGCTTTTAAGTATAATTCTAAACTGACTCAATGCTACATATGTGGAATCTCTTAATTTTTTCTATTTTTGTTAGTACAGGTTATCTTTCACTTAAAACAGTTCATTTAGTGACTATTTGAAGTTGCAACGGCATTGAAAAAATGACTTATGACCATTTTTTACACTTATGACTTACGATTGCAGCATCCCGGTGGTTGATCACATAACTACAATTCAGATGCTTGGCAATCAAGTCACATTTATGATAAACCGAGGTGGCACAGTGGTTAGAATGTAGTCCTGCAGGCTACTTCTGCTGACTGACTGCTGACTGCAATTTGGCAGTTTGAATCTCACCAGGCTCAAGGTTTTCTCAGCCTTCCATTTTTCCAAGGTTGGTAAAATACCTCTTCTTTTAAAGTACCCTCTCTTAATCATAGATCTGTGTGAGTTCACGGGTCCCTGGACACTTGTTGTTGGCTCCGTCGATCTCGGGAGATCATGGAAAATTCGCGTCATGGAAATGGACATGAAATGTGCTGAGTCTGTGTGGAACCGCTCTCGTCCTTCATTCTGTGTGACTGTTTTTCTCGCCATTGGAATATTTCTTCTTCCTCAGCTGCCTTGATGATTCTCGTGTGCTGTTCGCCAAACTTGGCGATTTGAAGCCACTGTCTCGAGCTGAGAGGGTTGAATCCGCCAGCTTTAAGAACTCCACTTGCGACAGTCCTTGTAGCGGAGAGCTTGGCATCCAGTACCTTGCCATGGCATGCTCTCCAAAAAGCCTGCTTTTGGGTATACGGTCGTCGTCCATGTGGATGACATGGCCCAACCAACGCAGGCGTCTTGCTGTCAGCAAGCATACATGCTTGGCAACCCTGCCTTGGCCAGGACGTCAATGTTTTATGTGATCTTGCCAGGTGATTACGAGACGAGTCTGCGAGGAGCAACGAAGGTGAAAGGCATTCAGCCTGCTCCTGATGAGAGTAGATGTGTCCATACTTCAATGCCATAAGAGGAGGGTACTCAAAACAACTGCCCGATAGACTTGCATCTTGTGTTGGTGGTAGCATAACATTGTCCCACACTCGTTTTTTCAGCGGGCCATTGCTGCTGCTGCCTGCCAATCCTACGTTCAAATCAGAGTCAAGAGAGAGTTGTTCGCAAGTGTAGTAACCGAGATATGAATTGTCTACCATCATGAGGGTGTGTTCGCCAATGGAGATGCTTGAGCACCACTGACATCCTGGCACATAACCTCTGTTTTCTTCAGACTGATGGTTAGTCCAAACTCATTACATGCAGCTGCAAAGCGGTCCAATAAGTCACTGCATGCCTCTCTGAATGCGCAGCAGCGCATCAATCTTCAAAAATAATTCTTCTGATAGGACTTTCGTAACTTTCGTTTTGGCTCGCAGATGCGCGATGTTGAATAATCCACCGTTGCTCCTGGTGCGTATGAATGTGTATGTCCCTGGACACTACATCCACCTTAAATACATGCTAGTTGCCAAGTGTCTCAATTTTTGATCATGTGACAATGGGGATGCTGTAAGTGTGAAAAACAGTCCCAAGTCACTTTTTTTCAGTGCCATTGTAATTTTGAATGGTCACTAAAAGAATAGTTGTAAGATTAAGACTACCTGTACCAGAAAGGACCATCCTGGGTAACCAATACTTTACCTCAGCATGGGGGATATCAGGATTGTGCACATAATCTCATGATACAGATAAGAATATAGAGAAAGAAAATCTTATTTTCAAAAGCTGTGGTGGTATTGTGGTTAGAATGCAGTACTGCAGAGCTAACTCACTGCTCACTGTTCGATTCTGAATGGTTCAAGGTTGACTCAGTCTTCCATCCTTCTGAGGTCAGTAAAACGAGGACCCAGATTGTTGGGGCTAATAGGCTGACTCTGTAAACCGCTTAGAGAAGGCTGTAAAGCACTGTGAATCAATATATAATTCTAAGTGCTATTGCTATTGGTATTCAGGGTTTCAGTGCCTTAAGGTCATGTGATCATCTTCTGCAACCTTCTGACAAGCAAAGTCAATGAGGAAACCAGATGCACTTAACAATCTTATAACTAACTTAACTGCAATAATTCACTTAACAGCTGTGACAAGGAAGGTCGTAAAATGGGGCAAAACTCACTTAAGAAATGTTTCACTTAGCAACAGAAATTTTTGGCTCAATTGTGGTTTTAAGTTGATGACTACCCATAATTCAGGTAGTTTAACTGCTGTTAAGTAAATGCTGGACCCAATTGTGAAATCCATAGATGTTTTAATGGAATGTACTGCCATTTTGTAATGTTAGACAATCCAGACTCCTCTCCAAGAGTTGAAATGTTTAAAAAGTTGATTGGCAAAATTAATCTAAACTGAATTTCGTAACTAAGGAAAAGAGATTATTTAATCTTGGTAAAACATCTTGAAGTTGGGTAGTTATTTTAGTACTCAAAAGTATGAGGTTTATTTACTTTATATTGACTATATGCCTATCTATTTTCATTGCTCATTTATCCCCCTGCTCAAATATAACACCACAAACTGTTTCTTTCAATATACCAAATTTAAAAAAAAAGCACCTTTCATATTTTTAATTAACAGCCTCTAGGATGTTTGAACCTTTTGCATACATTTCCAAAAACCAGACTTTTGTGACTGTCATAGATCTAAGTAATACTTTATTTAGGCATGAATTTAATTAACATCTCAGTCTTTGCTTCACTTGAACCATGCAGCAATGTGTATAAAGAAGCACAATTCTGCTACTCTAGATAAAGAATTTTTTTTTAAATTAACATAGCCTCGCTATATTAAATGAAATTGAAAATTAAAAAAAAATTAGTTCCAGCTATCACATTTTACATTCATTTTTTCCACTGAGCTTCCTTTCTTCTGCTTTTTATTTTACCAAGCAGGAATGTGTACCTAATATAAAAATGCTATACATATTTGCTACATAAGAATTGACTAAAACTCTTTTGCATATATTGTACAAAAACATATTCTTTTACCCCCTTGTGTATAATTTTTTGCAGCCATTTGAGGCAAGTCTTCTAAATCGGGCCCCTGAGCCTGAGCCCACTACTGGGCAATGGCCTATTTGGAACCAGACTGCACAAATGATAGACTGACATGCACCTGCACACATACATCTCAATTTGTGCAAGGAACAGACTGCATATGCATGTGCACATACAGGCAGCTCAACTTCAGAAAGTGAAACATTGGGTGCGCACATGTGGGAAAGTGGAACATTGGGTGCGTGCACTGCCCCACCACTCGCATAAGTTGACTTGTGCGTGTAGCCAGGCTGTTACTTTCATGGTCCAGTTCTCCCTCTCCTTCCCCCAGCTGCAAAGGTTGGGGACTGCTGTTCTAAATCAGGAGTGTCAAATTCTCATTGTCACATTGTCATCTGATGTATTGTTACTTTATTCTCCTTCACTAAACCAGGGGTAGGCGTGGTCTGTGTGTGATGCATCCACCCCACAGACCATGAGTTTGATATCCCTGTTCTAAACGCTTGGATGTTTTTCCCTTGATGAAATAAAAGTTTTGTCTTAGAAATCTACCCTACAGTAAATAATTTACACATAAAGGCTGCCTTTTGTCAGCTACATGTTTCCCAGTCATATTATTTTCTCTTATTCACTCCCTTTGGTGATGCATTCCAGGGGCAACATTCACCATTCATCACAACAGTAAGGCTTGGTTAGCCTAGAAGATGCCTGTGAAAGAAATACTTTGAATCTTCACAAGCAACTCTTTGGCAATTGTTTTACTGACAATTCTGGAGCTTGCTGCTGAATCTTTCATGCACTTTTGTCTGATGTAAGAAGGCTTTGTTCTTATGAACATCTCTTCTGTCTGAGTCAAGGGATCTTCCAAGCCATTCAGCACGCAGTTTATCTGCATACCATATTTTCTTTCAAAGATAACAACCCCCCCCTCTCCTACTCTTCACTGTGTAAACAATCTTCTGGTTTCAGAGCACTTCACAGTTTATATCTTTTCTTTGAAAGCATCCTCTCTTAATCATAGATCCGTGTGAGTTCCAGATGTGACAGCTACAGATGCTGATCTTCTCCAGGGACTCCGCTGCAGTTTCATTTGCCTCCAACCATTTATTATAACAGATCTTACATTTTATTTATCTTTCTTTTCCCTCTACGCATTACCAAAGTCCTACAACCATTTTGGAATTGCATTTCTAGTCTAATAAAGTGATAGAATAGCATCTGGGACATGGCTCTGAAATGTGTGTGTGTGTGTGAGAGAGAGAGAGAGAGAGAGAGAAGGTAGTTTCATAAAAGTCCTAAGGATATTCACTGATCATTATAATTAGAACTTTGACTGGAGATGAGATTGCCTGTGTGTATACATGTACGTGTACATGTACGTGTACATGTATATGTGTGTGAGTCAGTGAATACAGTGAATACAACTTGTAGTTTCAACTGAACAGAATGGTGAGAAAAAAAGTGAAATTGTGTTACGATCTGTCATCCCAATACCAAGTTTGAAACTTGTAATAAAGTGATCAGGAATTTCCAAACAATTTATGACGGACAGCTGTTTTATAATTTTCAGTTTCTTATTTATGTGTTATTCCCGATGCCAAAAATGTATTCATTTTCCAGTTATATATTTTTATTTATAAAATGCTCAATTAAGCATTATATTAATTGATGCTTCTAAATGTGACAGAGTTTAGTATAAATTTTACAATCAAATTGGAGGATATTATTTGTTGCTCAGGGTTGAACTATAAAGAATTTGGTGCTCTTGATTGAGCATGATTGTTTTTGTACAGAGGTTTCCTCATACATAACTTCATCAACACAACTAGAGAGTAGGATTTACTCTCATTTTATATACCAGTGGCTTGCCCTTTCGGTATTGGTGGGGGAGGTCTTGGTAGTTCCTTGGGATGTTGTTTAAGCCCATGTTCCACGACACCAACAGATGCAAAGAGGATGTAAAACGGACAAAAAAGCTTGCCATCCATTGGAAAATGCGAATGCATCCGTTGTGTTGACTCACTGCAGTATACGTTTTTTCCATGACGCTCTTCCGTTCAAGCATCCATCTACTGCTATTTTCATCGCCTCAAAGGTTTTGAGCTGCCAAAACTTTTTGAGCGGATTGAACTTTCCGCCGCGTATGATGTACATCTGCGCATACATACGCGGCAACAAGACTTTCTATGTCCGTTGTCATCTGCTTACACTGCAGCTGTATCCTCCTGGCAGTGGTGCTGCTCGGCGATCCTGCGTGGCATCTCTCGCAACTTCACATCCGCTGCCAGGCTGGAGAAACGGTAAATGAGGGAGGAAGCGAAATGGTAACGAACGTCCGCACAGCGTTAGCACAGAATAGAAAGGATGTAAGCGGATTGCATCTCGCTAAGAAAGCAATTAAAATGGACAAAATGTTTGTTAGGGACGTATCTCAGATATTTAGGATTCTGGAGTATGCTCGAGAGTGTGAAGGACACCTAGCAAGAAGACGATATTTCTAGTAAAAGGGAGGGGAGAATCAGCCTGGAGCTCATGGTATGAGTCCACAGCCGTGGTGGTTACAGGCTCGTTCATCGTTGGGTCTTTGCTGCTTCGGCACAGTCATCTCATTGAATCCCTACCATGGATCATCACACATCCTTCATGGTAGCTGCCCATCATTCAACACCAGAACCAAGCCCTGTTCAGTTACTGTTTTCACCTTTTCCTATTTGCATGAGAAGTAAGGAGACGAACCGAGAGCTGTGCTGTGGTCCGACGATGGGATACGGGAGAAGAGCAGTTGGGAGTTTGGACTGTATGGAACAAGCTGATGGTGGATGTCAGGAATGAAGACACTCTGTGCATTCAGCACTTCCATGAGGATGCCACCAGTGCCATTGTTTTGATGAATGGTTGGAGCTTCTGAGACCAGCGTTGACCAAAGCGCAGCCCAGATGTCTGTCCCACGCCTGAAACCCTGGACTGAAGTCCGACTTGCACACCTGGGCGCTCTGGAACCACGACACAGACAGCAGATGCGCTCGGAGGGTGCTCACCACAACAGCATCAGGCCAAATGGTAAGAAAGTGTGAGGCCGATCATGCGAAGAGTATGTGAGGAGCTCCTCGCCCGCAGTGCCCCATCAGCTGAAGAAAGGCTGGAGGAGAAGTGCAGACTAGTGCAGTCAGAGGATGAACGTTTCGCCCGACGACCGATTGAGCCATAGATGGAAGCAGTGGTGTGCTGCAAGATAGCTGCCAGCGCAACTCAGGGTCCTCTGTATCACAACTACAAGGGCCTTCTTGGCCCATATGCATCCTCTTTGCGCATGGTTGATGCTGTACAGTTCATGGTACATCAATTCTTCATTGCAATGGTCGCTTCAGCCAGGTATACAATCTGCCAGTGACCTCAAGGATGGGCTGGAATCCATCTTGATGGGTTTCGCAGATCAGACGCCCCTACCCAATGCACACACAGAGATGTGCCCTACTTCATCGTATCTGATGGTGGATGACGACCTCTCCCCTCAAGACTACTTCATTGAAGCCCTTACAGTTCCAGAGTACCGTTCACCCGTGAAGAGGGATCTTCAAACTACAGGGCTTTCCCCAGTGGCAAAGATAGGTGGTGGGCAGAACGCCTTTGGGGGGGCATTCTGGCCAAAAGGTTTGCCAGCGGTACTTCTCACCCACCATAGCAGCATCACCCAGGACTTGAGGAGCATCGTGGAAGTTGTTGCGTCCTTGCCACAATCTCATTGCGTGACCCGCTACCCAGTTGTTGCAGAACAGGGCTTGTGTGACCACTGCAACAAGGGAATGTGGGACCATGTGGAGCTGCGTCGTGAATAGAGGCAGACAAACTCTGATATGACACTTGGGTGTCACAAGGGCCCAACAAGCTTCACGTGTAGAAAGAAGCAGTTCAACTCTTGAACACTGTGCAACTCCCCAGCTGGAGGCAGTGGTGGCGAAGACAGTGGATGGTAATGCTGAATGGATGCTTCCTTGAGGCCTGTTCGATAACACTGATGAGATTGTGCCATTGGTATGTGAGTGCCCTACAATGAATAGGCATTATAAAGATGCTTTGTTTATTTTTGGAAATGTTTGATCATGAATAATTGTTATGAGAAAAAAGGGCCATATGATGTGCAGCTGGAGGGTGCGACCTAGACAGCGTCCCAGCTATGCTTGCACGTGGAGGTGTGTATCGAATCCGCTACTAGCCTATCGGCTTCATGCCAACTATCCTTACCCGATCCACAATGATCCTTACCTTTCCCACAACTATCCTGGAGCCATACAACCGCATACGATGGAAGGCCTTAACCCTGTGTTTTGCAAGGTTTCATCAACCACTTGTATCAGTAAATAGAAATGAACCAAGGTATGTGAAGGCAAAATAAGGCTTTATTAATAACTCGTCTAAGTAAACTGTATGACTTTATTGTAAAAGCAAATGAAACCAAGTAAAGCTGTCTGTAAGCAAAGGATTAAAGATGAATCTGGGTAACAACTCGAGTCTCTGGCGCTAGTTACTTCAGTCACGCTGAGTCATTCCGATGGTCTCGCTGTTGGAATGCCAGACTGTGGAGATGGCAGCTGTGGCTGGGAAGTGCTGTGTTCTGAGCGCCATTGGTGTCTGTGTCGCGAGAGTACATCAGGGATGATGTGTCAGGAAGCTGCTCAGAGAGGCTGACTCAGTCCCATGAGGTTTGGGAGGCCCTTGCCTCAAGACCATGGGTATGTCAGGCACGAATACTTCGATGACAGATTTTCTTTTCGAGGGCTTGGCTGTGGGATGGGATGGAGGACGTGTAGTGGGGCTGTCTGGTCTGAGCTGGGTGAGGTGACGGCGTCTGTGGCATGCGATCTGTACCTGCGGCCTGGATGGGCGGGGCTGCCTCTGCGTGTGGGAGAGGTTCCTGGTAGTCGTCTACCTTGGTAGGTGAGGGCTGTTGAAGCTGTGAAGGGCTTGCTGTGACATCACCTGGGGTGGAGGAGCAGTTGGAGTGGGTCGGAGCAGGTTCAGCTGGGCCTAGAGAGTGGTGCAGGCAGTGCTATTATCTTCTCCTTCATCACCCTTGGTACTGGGCCGTCGGGCAGGTCCATGAGGGTCTGGCGTCTTCGTAGTGATGAAGGGCTTGTGGTTCGAGGATGGGTATGTCGCTGTGGACCAGCTGAGAGAGAAGATCTGTGCTGGTTTTGATTGTGTCCCTGGATCTCCAAGAGACAGTGTGGCTCTGGCCCTCCAGTCTGCCTCTCTGCCTGCTTTCTGTGGAGGTGGACCTAGGTGGGTGTGGTTGGTCTCTGGCTGCTGCTGTCTTCTGCTCCATTTGAGACAGGGGATCCTCGCCGACTCCGTCTGGCATGGTGGATGCAGCTGTCGGGGGGTCTTGCCGTGGGGCCCTCCAAAGACACCTGCCTCGACACGGGTAGCTGTCTCCTGGGTGGAAGAGGACTGGCTGTCTGTGGGCTGTCTGAGGAGAGGGTTAAGCAAGGGCCTGCTCCTCGGTGGCAGACCTCACCCTCGCAGCGGAGCGGTGCACTTGCCTAGCGTAACAACTGCTCCCGGTAAGTGAGCTTGACCGCGGCCTGGCCAGATTTCTTCAGTTGCTGCTTGCCATACCAGGTGTGCATGTGCTTCCACCATCCCAGGAATACATTCTGGCAGTGTAGCCCAGCCTCTCTGCCTTGTTTTCTCCACACTGCCTTCTTTCTCTTGGCGTCGTATAGAGTCTGGGCCCCTTCTCCACAAGTACTCGTTCTCCCCAGCCATTCCAGCACCTACTCCTCATGGGTCCTCGGAAATGGATACTTGTTTCTCTCCTCCCTTCTCCTGGCTTGCCTCTCCTCCCTCTGGCAGGGTGCTTCAGGGCCTTCAGCACAGGGCTTTGAGGGCCTTAGTGCTGTCCACACGCCAGCGCACCAGCAGCACCTGCAGGAGAAGCGAGACCAGAGCAAGCACCCAGCAGCTTTCAGAGTCAGCACCAGGGGGTAGGATGGTGTGTTCTGTCCTTTCTTGCCAGGGCTGGCAGGATAGGCACAGGCTTCCTCTTCTTCCCTGACTGACGAACCGATGTGTTCTTTCAAGATGTCTCTGGCAGCAGGCCTTCCTCTGAATGGTGGACTGCTTTGCGAGCTGCATCCTTTTATATCCGCGGAGCTGACACAATTCATCCTCCCTGCATGCGCAGTGAACGCTTTGTATCCGCTATGCATTCGCTACGCATCCACTATGCATCCTCTAGGCGTCCGTGATGCATCCGCGTCATCCCCTACGCATCCACTCCTTCCGCTACACGTCCGCTTCACTATTCTCCCCCAGAAGCCCTTCGGATGTGTCATCCACTTCCATCTGCTTCCATCCGCTAGGCTTCCTACAAACATCTGCTTACCATCCTCGCTACATCCTACCCCCATCCGTTCCTTTCCGTTGTTTTCCGTTCTGTTTATGCAAATTTTCACCACTTTGGAGAGCGGATAACAATGGATGGAGCCACCCCTGAAATTTTGCTCGTCCGCTGTGTCCTTTTTACATACATTTTGCATCCGTTGGCCAGTGTGACCTAGCCTTTACTGTTAGCTTGTTTATCTGAGCCCAAGGAACCACCAAGACCACCACCCACCAATACTTGATTGGGCAAGCCATGATAAAAAAAAATAAGATCAAATTGCATTCCCTACAAGTATTGATGATGTCACATAGTTGGATAATGAAATATCTGCAAGAAAACAATCACACTCAGAGAGCGGCATGGTTCTCACACTCTTATTAAATAAATAACTTCATTTATTTATAATAACTACTCCTTGAGTTACAAAAACAATTGGGCCCAAAATTTTGTTGCTAAGTGAAACATTTGTTAAGTGAGTTTGCCCTCTTTTCTTGCCGCTATTGTTAAGTGAATCGTTGCATTTATTAAGTTAGTCCCATGGTTAATAAATGAATCTGGCTGATCACAAAAGCTAATCACATTACCCTTGGACATGGCTACCATCATAAATGTGAACCACTTGCCAAGCATCTGAATTTTGAACAAGTGACCATGGGGATGTTGCAACAGTTGTAAGCCACTTTTTTTAGTGCCACTGTTTGAATGGTCACGAAATGGACTGTTATAGTTCTTGAACAAAAATGTTCATTTTAACTACGAGTTGCAAATTTATTTCAAATAAATTTATTTTCATGTGGCTTTGCATATTAAGTACAAAATATACATGGTATGGGTGGGCCCAGGGAGGGTAGCACCTCTGATGGATGGGCCCTTTTTAGGGCTACTCTTTCACCTTTAATCTGTACTTGTAACTCAGCACTCAGTCTCACCTGTGGCTCCCAATAGCTATAACATATGCATTAGTCACATCCTGTTAAACCATCTTGAGCAGGGGTGTCAAACTCAATTTCATTGAGGGCCACATCAGGGTTGTGTTTGACCTTGGGGGGGGCGTGACCAGATGGATTTGGCCAGCATGATATCACTTGTGTTGAATGGCGCCTGTGGTAGCCTGAGCACTCTGCCAATGAAAATAGGCTACCAAGTTCTGTTTTCAGCTGCTCCTGCAACCATCTGCCAGCAAAATGGAACTTGGCAGGGCCATGTGTGGCTTTTGCAAACTCTGTTTTCTCTGGCAGTGGCGCCACGGGTCAGTCCTTTGCTGTTTCCAGGGTGGCCTCATGGGCCATATCTAAGCACCTCGCTGGCTACATCTGGCCCCAGGGCCTTGAGTTTGACATCTCTGATCTTGAGAGAGAGGCCAAACCAGATAAGAATAGCCCTTGGTTAGGTGAGAGATTTTTCTAATCCAGCATATAAAATCTGTCAAGACTTGCCCAGAATGACAAGACATTTATATGTCTTGCTCATTCACTGCATGAGGAAAGTCTGCAGCCATAACAACTGTTTGTGCCACTGGATTAAAATCTCTTCTGCTAAGAAAGTGGGACAGCCCCTCTGTTATGGCTGCTCCATTCAGAATTCTATCTCACAGAGATTTCTATTATGCAGTTCATCTCTATCTACAATCCATCTTCAATTCACCTCAGTTTCAAACCTAAGCCACCTCAAACGTCTTTAGGAAAGGCAGAATATACATCCTAATAAAACAAACAAGTAAATAAATTTGTCTAATAAAAAGCTCTTTGGCACTACCATTCACATCAGTAAATATTGTCATATTATATAGATATTTGAAGTAATGTACTTCTGTATCATCTTTGCATTTGCTAAAAGTTTGGGAAAATTGACATGTTCTACATGACCTTTATTTGTGTTTAAATTGTAGTCCATAAACATTCCAACAATCATTTTGTTGTTTCTTTGTTCTCTCCAACCAACCATTATATTCTGAAGGTCATTTAACTTTGTTCTGGATGCCTTTGTTCTGTGTCTGGAATAACTAGCTTTCCTTCATTTGCCAGATGTCTTCTGCTTCCGGATTTTCTTTAAAACCTAAGGGGTTTTTCCCCAAGCAAATCTACCTTCTTTTCTCTTTTCAAATCTCTCCATTTGGTTTTTCAAGTCTGAATTGCTATGACATGCTGCATATCTGCTTTTTTCTGTAAGTTTATTTGAAGAAAAGAATATGCCTTCTAAATGTTGAGCAAACTTGAAGAGCTAAATCACTGCTTCTGAATAATTAATACTGATTTTAAAATGATAAGAATGGGGATGATCATAGTAGCTTTTACGCAGATTCACATTTCTTTTCATATTAGCAGATGTTTAGAAACTGACAGACATTTATGCAACTTAAAATAAACTAAGAAGGAAGAAAAATATTTTGCATTATACAATGAAAGATTAGATACATATGAAACAACCACAACAACCACAAAAAAAATCCTGTGAAAAATGAAGAAAATAATTCAAACCGATAATATAATTTGAATTTATACTTAATGACCTGTAATTTCCTTTTTTCCCTGAAATTTGCTTATGTTACATTAATCAAATTGACATTGCCAAGATATATTAGTCTCATTTAGTATTTCCATATTGAAATAGTACTTACCAGTCATAGTTTTATACTTATAGGATGTTAGGATGAGCTATGAATGATGCTTTTAATAAAAATTAATACCACTAGGTAGCCATGTGGCATCTACAGTCAAATGGAATGTGTATAGAAAAAATTAAATATAAGTTTTAAATTAATGGGTAGAAAATAAATATGATACAGCTGGTCTGCAATATGATTCAATAATGTATTATGTTGTTGAAATGTTTATGGTTAAATTTCAAGCAGCAGTCAGACATTAGAAGTTATTGTACGTAAATATTTTAGTTTACGATATTTTGAAGGTAGAGGTGTTAGGAAAACGGTTGTATGTGTTTGTGCTCAAACTTTCATTTACAACCAAAATATTCTGATAAAAATAATTAGGGTGATGTAAGATAAGAAATGATAAAGATGAGAAAGTTCTCTTCAGATCTGTTATAATTATAATAATGCAGGTTTTCAGATAATTTCACAGAAAATAACTCAGAAACAAAAAATTTTTTATATATGTATATGTATATATATATATATATATATTTAATATATATATATATATATATATATATATATATATAATATAGCTGTTCAGCTTCTTTCGGGTATTATCCCACGTCATTGTAGTTGTGCTTTTAAAGTTGTAGCAACATTTTGGCAGAATCTCATCTGCCATCATCAGGCTTCTGCACTGAGTTCGTCTGTGAGTCAGGCTATCACAACCATTTCAGTTTTAAATTTGAGGCTAGCCTACTGTTGAGCCAGAATGTTTTTTTCTTCATCCTGATTGGTTGGGAGTCTTGGTCTGTGTTTATTGATCTTGAAGTTTGCTGTTTCTGTTGATTGGTGTTTCTAGTTTCTTCCGTCTGTTTTTGTGACTTTTGATTGCTGGTAACACTGTGTTTCTGTATTGGAGGCTTTCAGTGCAGCTTGGCTTCGAATAAAAAGATGGCTATCATCTATTATGGAAGCTAGGTTTCATCTGGGTGCCTGGTTGAGTGTGTTTGAACTGGAGGTATCAGGGGAGTCTATTTGTGCCCAGGTGTTTGCCTGGCTTGTGGTGTGGAGATCTTTCTGTTTGAGAGTGCAGGTTTCCAAATGCTTTACAGTCTGGTGGAATCATCTCTTCTATTCATGCTTTTGGTATTTTTTCAATCTCTATGGCTTCTCTGATAATTCTGTGGCTGAGGTTGGAGTTTTCTATAGTGGCTAGGGTTTTGGTGCCATTGAAGTTGATGCTATGACCTGTGGCTTTCATGTGTTGGACTTCATGTGTTGAGGAGGTGTGTTCCAGCTTTTTTACTGCATTTTTGTGTTCATCTAGGCGGATCCACTTATTCTTCTATTGGTCTGTCCAGTGTATGTGGCCGGGCATGAAGCACAGGGGACTTCGTATATGCCTTGGTTTTCCAGGTCAATTGATGTGCATGCATGAGCAGTGGAGCTCTTCCGAGCAAGCTCTTGAATGCTGGCAGAAGTGGCTCAGCGTGCCACTTCTGGCACGCGTGTCATAGACTTGCCAACTGCCCTATACCATTTCAGATAAGTGACTGCCAGTCTCTTCTTAAAAACCTCCAGTGATGGATCAAAGCAATAACATTTTGGGGATAGAACACAGCTAAATTTTGTTTTTAAAACAGAAAAAGGGAAATGAGATAGTGTCGTAGAGAACGTTGCTGGCCATCTGTTATTGTGAAAATATTGTTGCTTTTCTATTAAAGACAGTTATGCCATTTTTTAAAATGTGTAAACATAATAAAAAATTATATTGAAATAACTTTGCTGGGGACCAAAACTATTGATATAATATTTTCCTTTTATTAAAATCTAATACTTGATTAAAAGAAGAACATGAGAACACAACAAAAAGAACCAAAGATTTTTCAATTGGTGGTGCCTTAAGTAAGAAGCAAAAATGAATTGTCATCTTCATTTTTCTGTCTCAGAATAATCTGGCCTGTGTTTGCAGCAAATGCAAACTCATAGTAATGCTTGCCTCCGCCCCACAAATTAAAGGAATTAGACCAGTGTATGGCCACATTTTCATTGATGAGAGAGGATGAGAATTGATTCCTAAAAGATTCCTAAAAGATTGTTGCAACACAACAATCTGTGGCACTAATTCTCAATAAGGAAAGTAGAGGAGGAAGTCCATTGGATGAAAGTAACAACCAGAAGCAAGGGAATTTCGAAGAATTCTACAGTGTGAGAGTTTAGAAATGTTTTTGGAAGGAAAAAGATACTGCAGAATGGAAGATGAAAATATTAGACCTCTAAACAAGAGAAAAGACTCAATTTTGACTTGTGAATACAAAATGAAAAATTATGGTAGTTGATGAATTGTTATGAAAAATTGGAAAGAAATATGTTCTTAATTAGATCTATTGGCTCATGATATGTGCTACATGCCAGGAGCAAAGATCAGAGATGTCACATAGTATTTCCCACTAACAAATATCCCTTTCAGCTAATATATGCATAGACAAATGATAATGCAGTAAATAGCTAAACCTTCTCACTTTGAAATCTTGAAAGATAGCACAAGAGCCTTGGGGTGCAGATGATATTTTCAGCCATCCTTCTAGTTCATCATTATCTAGAATGATGTCAAAAAGAGAGATCCGGCTTCTACAGTAAGATCATAGTCTGAGTTATTTAAGATAATGGGCTGCTGGCAGGAGATGGACTGCAAATCACAAGGATTTGCAAATACTATAAAGTGATTTGGCCAAGCATGGTGAGCTTTATTAGGAGAATTTGAAACTAAATTCTATGTGGATTGGTAACAAAAATTCGGAAAGAGAGTCACTGGATAAAATACCTGTTCATTGTAGAAAGTAAAAGTGTTTCAGACATTGGGTTTCTTAAATTGCTTGATAAAAACCAGAGACAAAATCAGAGAGACTATTGGCTCATCAAGTTAATGGTCTTCATTCTCTATAAATTTATTTAGTTAATTGCTTGCTTATTGGGGCTTCTGCTGTTCTGATACAATAGAGTCATACAAAATAGAATATGCTTATAGTTTGGCAAATAAACTTGTGTTCTTAGTCTATAAAAGCAGATATAATATAATATGTGAAAGAGAAACATGATGACTTCCACCACTGAAATATAAGCAATTAAAGGATAAAATTTCTTGAATGGGAACAGAAACAAGAGAAGGGAAAGAATGATTGAACTCTATTCCCAAAATAATAAATTTCTGCTCAGAAATTTGAATGAACTAAATTCTTTAGCTAGCATCTGGGTTAAAATAAGAAAAAGAAAAGATTAAGAAAAAGGAAGACTTGTTGATGCCTACTATCATCAGATCAACCAAGAAGAGATGGATAATGTTTTCCAAAAGAAAATAGTAGCTCTTTGAAAATGAAATAAAAGAGTAATGAAAAGGGTGTGTGTAATAATTATGTGCCATTTGCTGAGTCAGTGGTTGTGATTGCATTGCATGTGCATAGCACCAGTCATTACACGGATGAGCAGCTCACAGTGACTTCAAGAAGACTGAGACTGGGTCCAGTGGAGCAATCTAAAATAGGTAGGCTGCAAGAGAGTTTGGACTCACTCTGAAAGTACTCATTGTGACTAAACAGCAGTAGTTGATCCTTGATAAGTGCTTGTATTATTACAATTTTATTTTTAAATATCTCGGTTAATTCAGTGGGTGGAACCTAATCAAGGAGAGAACCAACCTAGAATTAAGGAGAAATTTCCTAACAGTTAGAACAATTAATCCTTGGAATGGCTTGTCTCCAGAAGATGTGGGTGCTCCAACACTGAAATGGTGTAGGATTTTCTTGTTGAGCAGTGGGTTGGACTAGAAGACTTCCCTTCTGGTTAGAGAGACTTTGTCAAGTATGCACTATCCAGAAATTCTTGGCCACCTTCTTCAGAGGAAGTTGGAAGGCACAATGATTTCACTCTGTGACAGAGGACTTAGTCGAGCACATGAAAATAGCAGCATCTTGTATGAAATGAACATGTGATATCAAAGTTATCACTTTAAAGGAAACTAAAATTGAGTATAGTCAAAATACATTTTGCACTTCAGAAAATTGGATTTTTGTAAATTCAGAATAATAAATAGAATCTGATGACAGGAGAGGTAGCAGGAAAAGGAGCTTTATGTTGATGACAATTCCTAAGAAAAGAAATGCTAAAACCAAACAGCTAACTTTCCATTGAGGTGAAAAAACGATGGGCCATGACTTTCGGTTTGGGCTTCTTTGGCGACGGATCGAAATCGTGATCATCTGCGGTTTTGATCTGTGCTCGCTGCTGGAGCGCCCTGAGCTGCCCGATTCGGGGCTGAAGCCACCCCATAGAGGTGGTGAAGAAGGGGGAGCCATCAGCAGGGTTGAGGAGAGTCGTATCTCTTCTTGGCTAGCCATTACTCCCTTTCCCAAAGTTGGTTGCAGCGGTGGTCAGAAATGGCCACCTCAAAGAAGAGCCCGACCGGACAAGATTATTTAAAGGAGAAAGCTTGATTGATCAGGTTGAATGGAGAACCTGGAACCTGAATTTTAAAGACTAATACTATTCCTAAAAAAGATTTTAAGCAGCGAAAGGGAAAGGAAATGGAATTGGCTTTTTTTCCTCTCACATTGACAGTTTTAATTGACTTGGAATGTTAAGAAGAGTTTTGAATAAAAATTGATACTAATCCACTTTAACATTAATAGGCTATTTCTCACTGAAAATAAAGTGTCAAATGGACAAAGATTCTTGGATAATTTAAAAATTTTCTTTAAAAAAAGAAAGAAAGCAGCAGAGGAAAAAAAGAGGGTGGAATCTGGAAAATGGAGGAGACCACCTGGAACTTAAAAAAAAATCGATAGTGGAATTTTAACAAGGCTTGCAAAATGATACATTGTAGCTGAAACTTTGTTACAAAGTTTCTGTATTGAGCCTGATGATGGCAGATGAGATTCTGCTGAAACGTTGCTACAACTTTAAAAGCACTATAATGACGTGGGATAATACCCGAAGGAAGATGAACTGCATTCATGTAAGTACTCGCGAAAACTTTTAAAACAAACAAATATATACTTTTTTCTTNTGATTAGAAAGATTTTAAAAATTAGAAAAAAATATGTAATTGAATTAAGAAAGGAATGAGATAATTTAAAATAAGGCCATAGGAAGTAAAGAAAGAGAAAAGCTGTTGAAAAAAAATGTGAAAATAGTTACAAGGTATGGATTAGAATGTATAAGATAAATATATATTGAGTTTATGTCTGTATGGAAAAGTGATAACCCGAGGGCACGCTGTTCTAAAAAAAGATATTTGTATTTGTATGTTTTGGGAAAACTTAAATAAAACTTTTATTATTTAAAAAAAAATGACGGGCATCAAAATCAAGCTGCTGCATGAATTGGGAATTTTTAAAAGCCAGGATCCACAAGGAAAAGTACACACAAGTAACCAGAACTGCAGACCCATTGTCCAGAAAGCAGTTGCTCAGGATATTTATAAAAGATGTTAATAAGACAGAAGTTCATCTGCTGCTGAACAAAGAACACAAATCATCTTATTTTCCTTGTATTTCTAGTATGAAAAAACAGAACTATTCAACGGCCTAGAAAAAAAGTGATTAACAATTGGTCCTCACATTTGTAAATCCTTCTCCATGGTCATGTGATGAAAATTGTGGTATTTGGCAACTAGCATGTATTTACGACTGTTGCAGTGTCCCAGGACCATCTGATAATCATTTGTGACCATCCCAGTATAATGTGGCTGTAAAAAAGGCAAATGCAATTTTAGCAATATTGATAAAAGCATAATTTAAAAATACTGGGAAATCATCAATTCACTTCTAATTTCTTTTGGTTGGATGCCAGTTTAAGAACTGGGTTCAGTTCCGGACTGTCCACTTCAATCCACTTCAAGGATTCAAAGAAATTGGATAATGACCAGATGATAAGAGCAATAGAAATTGACTCCTGTGAAGAAAGATTTAAGGAACTGGATATATTTTGGCCTTGAGAAATGAAATTGGAGGTAGTGGAAGAAATATGGTAAAATACCTGGAAAAATGGCACATCAGAGGTCAAAATTGTTTTCTCTCCTTCCAGAATAAGGGACATGGAAAAAAGTTAAGCTGTAGCAGGGTACATTCTGATGAAATGTTAGAAGAAACTTCCTAATAGTAAGAGCAGTTGAATATTAGAACCAATTATCCAAAAAGATTGCCTTCACTGTGGCCCTGTCTGTGTTCATTGACACGAGCCAGTCTTCTCCCTAAATACTTTAATTAAATGCTTTAATTTAGCTTCTTGTTCTGAGAAATTGGTTGGAGTCAACAAATATAACACCTTATAATTCTATACCTGCAAGATCACAGTGCCAAGCCATCCAGTCTCATGGATACACATATAAAACTTTAATCAACAGTTAAGTGATCAGTGGAGCACAATTCTGTTGACATTCCATTGATACCATATCATAAGTAAAAATCTTCAGGGTAATATATCCAGATCTTGTTCCATATGTTTTATTTTAAACTGGAGGTAGAAAATACAAGAATAGTAGTCATTTAAATCATCTGATTTGTGAAGCATAACATGAACATGCTAAAGATATAGGCAGTTCTTGTTTCCCTTGCTTAGTACTCAACCCATAGTCATTTTTCCAAGATTGTTTATGTCAATCAATGAACTAACAGATTGTCACTTTGCTGTTATTGAATACTCCTTGCATGCTATATTTATTGTATAATAACATTTACTAATGATTTGTGGTAATTTTTAATATGTTTCCTTATTGACCAGTGCTATAATTTATGGAGATGAGCTAATGATTTTGAAAAGAAATAGCTTAAAAATATCCTGGCCTAATTCTTCTACCACCTGTAGTGGAAATATGTTTCTATCAGTTTGAAAAGTTCTATTTTGAAGCAAAAATAGAAAACAGTTACCGACCTCATATTATGTCTAGCAAAGAGAATAATGTTGATCTTTTCTGGGTAGCTGATCCATTCTTTTTTTGTGATGCTAATATTATTATCTAGATAAGAATGGAATTGTAAGTGGAAATAAATTGTGGCAAACTATAACACAGTTTGGAAGAATACAATGTATTCTCTTGTTTATCTGAGCAAATTAGGACGTACTCTAACAAGGGTCATGTTAACAGTGTAACTTCTGCCACTTATAATTAATATCAATACTACATCTTCAGCTACAGTTAACATGAAAGTTTTACACTTTCTGATTAGATGTACAAGTTGAGGATGTACAAGTGGAGGAAAAAGTCAGAGATAAGCAATTCACCCTGGGGAATTTCATAATTACTATTTCTTAAACTAATTTCTACTTGTGGCACTGAGGAGTAATAAATTCAGCACATTTTATAATTGGAAGAATCCTGATAAATCCTAATGAATACCTATCTTTGCCAATACATATTATACACCAACACCTGATTGTTCTTTTTCTTTTGAAGGACATCTCTGGAATTTTGAAAGTATATCATGAAGTCGCTCTCAAAATACCTGCAAGAGACAGCTTAGTTATTTGCAAACTGGCTGCCACTATGAGCTTAATCATAAAGTCCCATTTATGGGAAAGTGAAATGATTGCTCATCACCACTTCTAGTCATCATACACATACCTGAAGTGGTTGTATAGCTAACATTTGTCTTTTAGGCAGAAAATGGGAGCACTTCTAAACAAAATCCCCATCTATAGCCATGTATCACTTTTATTTTCCAAGAAAGGCAATGGGGCCGATATGTGTCCCCATATTCTAGTAAATAAAAGAAATGCTAGTGACTGGCCCTTTGTTTGATTTGAAAACATGCCATTTCCCCATTTGATTTTCATTTAAAGGGATCATAAAAAATATTCCAATAGGATCAATAGGAAGCAGGCTCCTTTTTGCTTGCCCAGAACAAAGAAACTTTTCTATCAGAAAAGTAAAAAATGTGCTTGATGGTATTTATTCAGTATATTTAACTAACCTAATTTTCTGATTCACATGACATACTAATCCATAAAATAATGTTTAAGGTGGTTCACTTACTCAGCTAACAGATAGCTGTTCCGTGTCTAATGCAATAGCCAGTATTTTGTTTTTTGTTTTTCCCAATTAGCAGTCATGGGGAGATTGCTAATCACTTGGGATCATAATTAAATAATAAGTTTAGGATTCAAGAATAACAAATCTGAAACTTTTATCCAGTTTTCTGCATGTGGAGAACTACATGTGAGAACTTCAGGAATCTTGTCATCATGTTGCCATCTTTCTCTTCTAAAAACTTTTTGGGATAAAGTCTTGTTTCTCTAGTAAGTGCTCTGATTGCACAGCTGAAGAGCTTCCAGCAGGCCTTGAATGTGATGCAAAAAGAAATGCATTTTCTTGAACACTTCAGACATTTGCAAAATCAAAAGAAGAAAACATACCAACATCATTTATGTGAGAATTGTTGATAAGGAGGATAATTTTCAAGGTTGGTTTTGGTCAGTTTTTCAGCTATTTCTCTAATCACATCAAGTTTTATGTATGGAGTAAAAGCAAAAAGTCCACATGTAGTGAAGCTATGAAGTTTTTGAATAATAGCAATAGCACCTAGACTTACATACCATTTCACAGTGCTTTACAGCCTTCTCTAAGCTGTTTACAGAATCAGAATAATGCCCCCCACAATCTGGCTTCTCATTTTACTGACCTGGAAGGATGGAAGGCTGAGTCCTCAGAATTGAACTCTTGGAGTGAGTAGTGAGTTAGCTCTGCAGTACTGCATTAAACCACTGCGCCTCCACAACTTTTGAAAGTAAGCTTTTCTTCCTCTATATTCTTACCCATATCTTGAGATTGTGTGCACAGTCTTGAAATCCTCCATATTGAGGTAGGGTATCAGTTACCCAGGATTGGTCCTTTTCAGTACTGGTAGCCCCAACTTACAACCATTCATTTAGCGACTGTTCAAAATTACAATGGCACTGAAAAAAAGTGACTTGGAACTGTTTTTTCACACTTACGACCATTGCAGCATCCCTACTGTCACATGATCAAAAATTGGGACACTTGGCAACTAGCATGTATTTATGATGGATGCAGTGTCTCAGGGACATGTGACCACTTTTTGAAACCTTCTGACAAAATCAATTGATAAACCAGATTCACTGAACAACTGTATTACAACTTAACTACTGCAGTGATCTTAGCAACTATGGCGAGAAAGGTCGTAGCCACAGAAATTTTGGAGTCAATTGTTATCATAAGTCAAGGACAACTTGTAGCTAGAATCCCAAACTCTTGAATCTCCTCCTGATGAGCTGTACCTGCTTTTACCCTTCAGATACTATAGATGCCTTTTTCTTCTCTCAGATATTTTAATCAAGTACATGATAGATTTAAATTTTGTTTTCGTAATTTAGATAACTTCTCAGCTGCTTCTCACTGAGTTTTATATGCAATATCTTAATTTAGAGATGAGGGAACATGACCTTGATGGAAATATGCAAGAACCTTAGGCAAAAAGGAATGAAATAGTTGTGAAGCTGAAAGCAATGTGATAACATTCAGATAATATCTCAGGCAGACACCTTCCTAATTCACTAGACTTTAAGAAACAGGGGTAGACAAGGAAATCAAACTCACAAGATTCTATTATTATAGTCAATCTCAAGGAAAGTAGTTGTCAACTTCTTACAACATTCATTTCCTAGGTTGGACTAATATTTAGGCTGACACTAAATTACGATGCTTTATTATATATTTTAGTTTATATTGATAGTTTGAGGAGTTCTTGGTGGTCTCTGAGCTTGGTTCTTGCAGACGTTTCATTATCCAAACTAGGTAAGTGCTAGCATTTTATATGAACTCTGAGTTCCAAATATTCTTCTTTATTTTTAATAGCTTATTTGTTAATATTCTATGCTCTTTTGGAAAACACTTATTTTGATAGCTGGCATACATATTCACCCTTTCTGGCACATTCCAGTACCATTTTTGTCTCTCTTGAGTCTAAGAAATGGAACATACTGTTGAGAAGATAGACTTCAAGAGATACTTTACAGTTATTTATTAAACTCCAATCTTTGCTTTCTCAGTGACAGTGATGGGTAGCATTTGAACTTTAATAAGAATATTTATATTTGTATTTCCCAAAAATAATAACTATTTTCTCTTTTCTGATTATCTTTTTTAATACTACTATGCCTATGAAAGTTTCAATTTGCAATCAAGTATTGCACCATTTCAGTGTTCCAGTTTTTTAATCCCTTGTTTATTAAAAAATGCAAATCTAAATTGTATCTTATTAATGTGTTTCTTTGTATTAAAGCTATGGGGGGCTAAAATCCCAGCTCTCCCAGTGCATTTGGATTTTTAATGTGCAAAGTGCAATGAGAGCTAGACTTTCTGCAGGCTGTATTTACTAATCAACTGTTATGAAGGGTTTTATTGTATTTCTACTCATTCCTTGCGCAGAATGCATGGATATTAAAAGAATAATGAATCTCATTGTTGACACAAAGCTACTTCTAATCATACATTAGAAACTAGGCTGCAAAAAAGTTTGCAAGTAGTTGGTGGTAAAAAATCATAAAAATCCATCCTAGAGAAATTCAGTTGGCATTTTGGTTCCAAACTTATCCAAATTGAAATTTCTGAAAATATCTGTGAGTTCCAGTACATTAATTTGCTAAAATTTGGATCTTTCCAGATTTACATGTCAACTTACATGCATAAGCACACAATTGTGTGTACTGTCCCTGTCCTATTGTCCCCGATTATTAGTTCCTATTTCATGTATTATTTATGTTCTTATTTATATTATATTGTAAGTGTTTGACAAAATAGATAAATAAATAAAAAAATAAAAATAAATAAACTAATATTTTTGAATTGCTGACTAGCATAAAAACTGTAAGATTAAGATTTTAAAAAATCAGAGATCAAGAAAAATCCAAGTTCAGATGTTGTGTTTTGTACTTACAGAAAAATTCATATAGAAACATTCATACTCATACATATCTTTCTGTGGATCTGATATGAAAGTAAGTAATAATTAATTGCTGGGTTTCAAGCACATGTAATAGTAGTTTATAAACTATGCAAAGGAGACTACAATAATTCTTGTCTTTTCTCTGATAAGCATTGGGCTTTGTCTTTGTCCTGTTTCTATAGCAGCTTTCAGTTGGATTCTATGTCTTCTAAGTCTAGGGGAATCAGTGGGAGATGGAGCTTTTAAATATACTGATGCAGTTTAAGCCATTAAGCTGTTCTTGACATTCTTGTATTACTCAACATGATTGCTGTAACTCTACCTATCTCTTTGGTCAGTAAAAGCTTTCTCTCTGTGCTTAATGTTCCTGTTCTTATCTTTACAGATTAGTTTTGAATTTTTTTTAAACTTGCATCCATTTAAGACATCAAAAATCTCGGCAGATCTTTCCGACTTAGGGGTTTTTTTGCACAGAAGTATAACAACTTTAAAGTCAAGGAATATTTCTTTTTTTATTATTTATTTTTTATTGGTTTTTAAAATGAACATAGACAAACAAAACATAAAAACATCAAGGCATCTTCCCTATATATACATACAGTGTGTCAGTTGGTTTACAAATTGTTTTGTGCTTCCATTTCATAGTCTTCAATTACAA
>BHFT01048192.1:0-23069 GCA_004320025.1 Laticauda laticaudata | reverse complement strand
AAGTAAGTCTCTAGTTCCTCCCTTTTTTTTAAAAAAAGTTTCCAAATAGTTATTCAAGCTGGATTTCCCCAAAAAGATTTTATGTGTGTAATATTGTGTGTAATTGTCGTCACGTTCTTCAGTTTCTATAAACTCTGTGCAACCTGTCAAGAATTGCTAATGCTGATCGAATCAGTTACATTTCTTATATAGATCAAACAATAAAGACATGATTTTCAGATTTCAAATTGATACTGCATGTATTATCATAAACGAGAGAAAATTTTATTCAAAGAATTCTATACATATTAATTGTGCTTGGTAAAAGCTGAAAGCCAAATTTTGGCCCTTTCTGTCAGAAACGTTATTTACTGAGATGAAATTCCATGTACAAATCCTAACAATCTGTGCTCAGCAACTCATTATCTCTTACATATACTTGCCAAATTGTCAATTTATAAATTGCTCTTCTTCAAGAAGAAATTTTAGAACACTTGACACAGATACAATTATTCAACATGCCTAGAATATACCATGATTTTAGCCATGAGAAAACTGTGAAGGATGATCCAGTTTGGAGAACTTGTTTATAAAGCCCCCTGTCAACTGCCACAACGGATGCCAAAGAGGATGTAAAACGGACAAAAAGCTTGCCATCCGTTGGTAACGCGATGTTAATTCACTGCCTCCGTTTTGCTTCCTCTCTCATCCATCCAGTACATCCGTTTTTATGGACGTTATCAATCTGCTCAGAAAGTTTGAGCTGCTAAATCTTTTCGCGGCGAAAACTGTATCATTCGTACCATTCGTGCATCCGCTACGACTCCGTTCCGCTATATCTGCAAGGGCATCCGCTGCGCATCCGGCACAACCGCAATCCACTCGGACGCAAGGAAGAAGCAGAACGGATGCAGAACGATCAGAACGGATGCAGAATGGATGCACGAACAGAATCAGCACGGAAACAAGCATGTAAAACGGAAAAAAAAGTCCGCAGAGGGACCTATCATCGGATATTAAGGATTCTAGAGGAATCCCTAGAGGATGCTTAGAGGGATGCAAAGGACACTACTACTGCCTCATAAAAAGGAGCGCAGCAACACATTCTGGATCTCACTTTCCAGACCCAGTCATCCCACCTGCAGACCTCTGCAGCCTTCATCTGCCTCTTCCTCTTCACAAGCATCAGTCATGTACTCACCGTGGATTGCGACAAAACCTTCTGGCAAGCCAACATCCTTCTGCAACATGCGAAGCCATCTACAGGCTTCTGTGACCATCTACTATGGGAAGCAAAGAGGCAGCCAAGAGCGTCTGGGTAACGAAAGATGGTTCTGCCGAAGAAGCAGAGGGACAGACTGTACAACAAGCTGATGGTGGGCTCAGAACAAAACAATCAGGCATTCCAGAACTTTCATAGGGATGCCTCCATCCATGTTTGACGAACTTTGTGCAGCGGCTGACACCCAGGTTGACTAAGGCAATACCAACTTTCCGCCCAGCCTGCGACACTGGGCTAAGGTGGCACTGACTCTGCGCCACCTGGCTCCAGGGACCCACCTACAGGCAGCATTGCAGTCATGGCTGGAGAGTGACCACAACACCATCAGCATTGTGGTCAGAGAGTGGTGCAGCGCCATTCATTGAAGATACAAGGCAGGAAGCTCCTCAGTGCCCCTCCACTGAAGAAAGGATGCGAAGAAAGTTGCCACAGCAGTGGTACAGAGAGGAACTTCCCCGACACATTGACCATAAGTAATGCAAGCACGTGGCCTGCAAAACTCCAGCAAGTCGGTCCATTTTTCAATTACATAGGACTTCTCAGCATCACCTCATTCACATGGCTGATGACTGACTACAATGTCATGGTACATCGATGCTTCAGGCAATGCCTCATCTTCAGATGCCCAGTATACAACCCCAGTACCTCAGTGACGGAGCTGGAACGCAACCCAGTCGTTGCGGCTCCCCAGGATCCAGAACCCCTGCCCAACGACACACAAGATGTGCCCCTACTCATCTGAGGGGATGACACCTTCTCCTCACAACCTACCTCATGAAGCCCTTACACTCAATACAATCACCCGTGAAGAGAGGATCTGTCAACTATTAGGCTGTCCAGGGGCAATGCCGAGCTGGCTGAGGACAGCCTATGGCCATCCCTGGGCCAACAGGTTCCAGGTACTTCTAACCACCATGCAGCATCGTCCCAGAGACCGTGAGGAGAGATCATGGAAGCTTGCTGCACCGTCTGCTACATCTCACGTGCACCGCTACTCAAGTCTTGGCAGAAACAGGCTCATGGACCTCACCAAACAACGCAATGGGACATGGAGCCTGGAATGAGGCAAGGGGTGAAACCTGATAGACACGTGGATGTGCAAGGCCCCAAGAGAGCCTACCGTGGAAGGGAAGAACAACAACAACTTTGAACACTGGTGAAAACTCCCCAGCTGGAGCATAGCAGTGAGCAAGAACAGGATGATAGATCTTATGGATGCTTTCTTTCCAGCCTGTCTCATCACACTGATGAGATTGGGCCATGTATGTTGGGTGGTCCTACAAGAACAGGAATTTAATAAGAGTTGTGTTTATGTTCAAATGTGTGGATCATGCTTACCATTGTTATTGATATAAAGGGCCATAATGTGTGGCACTGGAGGATGGACCCATAACAGTCCCCTGTGCTTGCACTGGAGGTTATATCATATCCCACGTATTACCCAGCCCAAAGGTATTCACCTGCCCATCCAAGGTATCCTGCCCAACCCACTGCTAATTCTTAACCCATCCACAAGCATCAAGCTTAAAACCATTTTTAAAATTCCACAAGACTTTATTAAAAAGAAGATGAAGCAAGTGTAATGAAATCAAAAGATAGACTTTACTAAACAAAGCTATAAAACAAAAAATGAGTCCTCTGGCACCCTCTTGGTCGCTCAGTCTCAGGGTGAAGGTGCGTGGAGAGTGCTGGTGCTGGCGCGCTTGTATCAGCTCCTCAAAAGCAGACAGCAGCAAGCCCAGCCCCAGAAGAGCCGAGCCGTGCCTGCAGACCCCAGCAGAAACCAGAGTGAGGCAGGGGCGGACTGGTAGCCCTGTCCCTCTTCAGGGCTGGCAGAGATGGCTGAGGCTTGCTGTGGCTTCCAGCATGGTTGTGGGGTTGCTGGCTGGCAGGGAGGCTTGCACAGGACCAAGGCTGGCAGAGCTGGCCAGGGAGGCAGGCCACCAAGGAGTTGGCAAAAGGCTGGCAGGGAGCAGGCACCAAAGCCTTGCGGAAGGCTGGCAGCAGGCAGCAGGACCAAGGCTGGGGCCCAATGGGCCAGAGCGGTCAGGAGGCAGGCACCAAAGGCTGGAAGGAAGGCTCAAGGCAGGCAGGCACCAAGGCTGGCAGGCAGGCATGAACAAGGTGGCAGGCAGCAGCAGCAAGGCTGGCAGGCAGACTGGCTGCAGACAAGACTGGCAAGGCAGGCAGACAGCAAGTGCGCAGGGACGCGGCGCAACAAGCTGGCTGCAGGCAGACAGCAAGGCTGGAGGGTTGAGCGCTGGCAGCAGGCTGGCAGCAAGGCTTGCAGGCAGACGCATGCAGGCAGGGCAGGACAGGCAAGGCAGTCGATGTGTCTGGAAGCAGGTCTTTCCTCTGAATGGCGACCTGCTTCCGAGCTGCTTGTGGGGATAAAATAAAGTTCTGTGATGAAGTATGTCTATGAGTATAAAATAACTGCATAGAAAGTTCCGTACAGTGGGTCCTACTGAATTGAGACTTTGTGAAGATTTTAATTTTATTTTTTTCCTTTAAAATTACAATGCAAATTGTCTAAGCAAATATAATGGTTAACAAATATTAGGCCAAATAGTTCAAATCATTTTTCATCCAACAAGTAATAAATAAATCCTCTACTCCAGAGGTCTCCAACCTTGGCAACTTTAAGACTTGTGGACTTCAACTCCAACTTGTGGAATTGAAGTCCACAAGTCTTAAAGTTGCCAAGGTTGGAGACCCTTGCTCTACTCCCCTTTGTGCATCAAGATCAAGTGTTCATTTAGTTTCTTCAAATATAGAGATTTCTATTTTCTGTGGGAGAGAAGAAAATAATAACGTCCGTCAACTTGAGATTTAAAGACTGAATTCAAGAACTTGGAGAACTTCAAAGCAACTTATGGAGAAAAATTAGCTGAATACATTGCCTTACAAAGTGAATTATATTGTTTCTTAGAGGACTTTATACAGGTCTAAGCACCATTACATGAAATAAAATATATTTCTAAGGCAGTCTTCCTGTGATTACATTGTATAGAATAATGATTTCAAAATGGAACCAGTGGTAGAGAATTATGCCCCTTTATGTCTTATGGACTTCAACTTCCAGAATTCCCGAGCCAGCATCAGATTTGAAATCCATAAAAGGGCCTTCGTTCCTTACCCCTGGATTACTCAT
Source organism: Laticauda laticaudata (assembly GCA_004320025.1). Classification (NCBI taxonomy): domain Eukaryota; kingdom Metazoa; phylum Chordata; class Lepidosauria; order Squamata; family Elapidae; genus Laticauda; species Laticauda laticaudata. The sequence continues at coordinate 18,654 of BHFT01048192.1, read as the reverse complement.
ATCTTTCTGAAGAATTCCTTATAAATACCATTAAAATAAACTGGAGTCAGAATTGTACAGATCTATTACGTTAAACTTCTCACAATTGGCTCTTTAGCTTACCTTTTCTTTAGCCTCATTTACTTGTTCCTGGCAAGTACTTTACTTGTTCCTGGCAAGCTTTCATAGAAAACAAAAAAGTACAGATTTTTACTGTTTATTGTTGTTAGGCATTTCTTCATTACATAATTTTAATATATTTCTTTTACGCTTGTTTTCACCTGACTTTAGCAATGGAAGCAACTGAATGCTACCTTTCTTTCTATTCTCACAGTGTAGAATTTTAGGAACTATTTTGGGTTGCTGCAAAATAGCCTAAATACATCATAAGACAAGCCATAATTATGTGGCAAAATGATATGTTGAAATTTATGTACATGGTTTGAGTTTGATATCCTCATAAAGTTGAAAAAGTGGTTCAGGATAACTATTTAAATTTTGAGTTCATGGACTTCTAAATTCAGGTAAGCCTTGCATCTGGAAGCCACATATTAGTTGAAGAAAAACAAGTTTTACTTATAAATGTGGCAATATTAAATAACAGTAGAGTAGCTCAAAAGACATTGGAAAATTTGTAAAATATTAGGATACAAAAAAACAGAGATTATAGAATAAATCAGCAAATGTTTTTACTGCTTTGAATGTGGCACCTCAGTAGTTAAAATATACCTTTATTCTTTCATCTTGATTCCCAATAAACCATTATTTTTAAGAAGTTACGATAATCATTACATCTTTTCATTTGGATTCCGCAGCATATTTCCCCCCCTTAATTTTTAATAAGTGTTATCAATATCTATATTTTCCTATTTTCCAAATATTTTTAATTGCAGAAATATTCTTATTACCCCTAGTCACCCTGCAGAATCCCCTTTTTAATTCATCAACCATTATCTCTGAAAAAACAATTTCTTTTCAACATTTTACTATTTCTGTATTTCTTTATTTCATGCGCCTGTTTCTTACTGCTTCTCCTCACCCTCTTTTCCCCATATCTTTTCTCATTCCAGTTTATATCCCTCCCTTTCTTAATATCTTCCTNTCTCATTCCAGTTTATATCCCTCTCTTTCTTAATATCTTCCTTTCCCCTTTTCTGCTGGGTCTTTCTGTCTTTCCCATCTTCACAGGTATTCCCCCTTTTGATTGCCTTCTTAAGTCTCAACTTTTTAACCTTCCTTCTTTTCCCACTTCTTTGTAGCGTTCTTTGTGTTAATTGTCTATTTAAGATGTCTTCTCCTTGAGTCGACTTCTCCTCCTCTGAAGCTCAATTGTCATTTCCATTTTTTCTAACACAGAACAAAGTGATTCGCCTCTTGCTGTAGTAATTCTCTCATATTTTTAAGTTCCATTTTTAATTCCTGAAGAGATATCATCATTGCACACTGTTGTATTTTATGATCGTTAAAGTCCACAAAAAAACAACAACACACTTTTACTTTCCTTCTTTCTTCTTTCAATTTTCTAAAGTTCTCAATTATTCCAGACCAGGGTCTATACCAAAAACGTCAGTCAATCCCACAGTCAGTCTTTCCTTGCTTTTTTCTTAATCTAGTTCTGCTTTCACTTTCTTAGATTCTTACTTTATTTCAATATTTCTTTAATATGATATCCACACAAGTTCATCCAGAAACAGGATGCTTTCCCTTGTTTGAGCTCAAGTTTTTGTCAAAAGGTGGTACTCTCCATTATACAAAGTCTTGACCTTTTCCCCCTATTTTTTTATTTAAGGTTTTTCGAACCTCAATATTCCAACACAACTCAATATTCTGGGAGGTTTTCTTTTTAAATTTTAAAAAGTAATACTAGGGAACAATTTGTCTTGCCTTGCAAAAATAGTGTAAATGAATAACATACAACATTATGCACAGAAATAGACATTCCATTTGGGCATCTTTCATTAATAATGAAAGAATAGGATAATAAAGAACAAATAATAAGAAAGCAACAGTACTGTGGTGCATTAACAGGGGTAAGCAAAGATTATTTCAGTCTAAATTATCTAATCATAAGGAGAAATATACTCATTTCTAAATATATATATGAACTTTAATTTATTAATAACCCAGAAAGAGGATGATGATGATGATAGCAACTTCAGAGTTAAAAGGAAAATATGTTTGCTCAACTGCAACTTGTCCTTTGGGTTTATTTTTTTTTTAATAAATAGATAACAGCTGAGCCCAACAGCAGAGAAAGCATCCAGTAGAGCTCTGTTCTGGAGGAGAATTAAGGTGCTCCTACAATTTAGTGGCTGGACATCTGCAAAGACAAGTGAGTAACTTGGACATGCTGAAAGAAATAACTTTTAGGCATAAAGATTCGCTCTCCAGAAGTGTTGGATTTCAATTCCCAGAATGTTCAGCGGGTCATGTTGACCAGGGGTTATAATTATCCGATTACAGATTGGGAAGGCTAGAGAAGCCTCTTGAATAGATAGCATAGAAGCAGAAATTGCAGAAGGTTAGAGAAAAGCCAGGGATAGGACTGCCATTTTTTAAAATGTTCTTTAATTGCCACTTGATAATGCATGTCCTGGTGCTGTGAAAAACGCTGATAAAATTCTGCAGATGAAGCTGATCTTATGGACAGTAGGCAGGCATCCTTAGCTAGAAAATCACAGTCCATATGAAAATATGGTTTTTGGGGGTGGGGGTTGAAAACTCTATCAACTCCCTGGATACTCCTATTTCATAAACATCCTTGTGATTGGAATTGTTTTTGGATGTCATCTGCAAAGCTGATTCGGTAATATGGGAAGCTGCAAGGAGATTTTTTTTAAAAAAATAAACTTTTTCTTTTTTCTTTATGGCCATGTAGATTTTTGTTTTATTTGTTTTTCAGTTGTGAGGAATGTAAGAACTCTTGCAGTGTCACTTTACAAAGCTTGCATGCAAGGAAACCGAAAAGGGCTAGCAAATATGGGCTGCGAAGGAAAGGATAACCACTAAGGCATCAAAGGATTGGATGAATTTTTTTTGGCAGTGCTCAAATTGTATGTTCAATTTTTGGGGTGGCATTTGGGGAATGGATGCTTAAAGGTCACATTTTATTGTCTAACTTTTTCATTATTGTGAACAGTCTGGCTTTGTTTATTTTCTTTGTTTAAGAAAATCTTCACCCAAAATCTGAGATACCTGCTCTTGGTTTCTCCAGACAAACTGAACAGAGTAACAAGGCAGCTTTCCTTCAACTCATTTTTTAGCATTTGGTAATGTGCTTTTCACTACAAAAGCTCTATTGCAATCCTCTTATTGTTTACTATCGATAGATATATTCTTTGCAATAAGGGTCTTACCTACTTTGAAAGTCATATTAGCCAATGAAGAGGTTTGTTTTGTTTGGAAAACACACGAGGTAGACCGGGTTCCAACAACAAAAGGCTTTATTCAACAAACAGTCAGAATAGGACAGGTCAGAATAGGAACACATTGGCTGCAGCCAGGCTAGCCTTTTATACAGGGCTGGCCTGCCTGCTTTCAGCCTATGGCTTTCCCTTGAATGCCGCCTTTTCAGCAGGCTCTTTGGATTTTGATTCCTAGTGAACCAATCCACTGCTTACTTTACTGGGCCAATCAGAAGTTGTAAAGTCTAGGAGTCAACCATTTTACATATAGAAACCACCCCTCCCCTCTTAGTTCTAGTCCTACGTAGTTACATCAGTCACGCAGGAGGTGGCGGGCTTCTCGGACTCGATTTGACTTGCGCGGTTCATTTCTTAGCGAAGACTTCGACCGGTTCGAGATGGGCTGCTTGTCTCCGATCTTCGCTCTGGAACGTCTTGGAAGGCGTGAGTCAGCCATTTTACCGCCGCCTTGAGTTGCCTTTAGGCCGCGTTTTGCCGCTCCCACCCCGTTTCCATGGGCAGGTGAGCTGGCATGGCGGCCCCTTCTTGAATGGGCTCTTCCCACAAGTCTCTTCATAAAACCAGTGATTCTTTTATTTGCTGTTTTTGCTTGTACGTTTCGGTGTTTTGGTTTAAAGCGGTTCTTTATTAACTTCTCGCCTTTCCCCCCCCCCCTGTGGATTTGTCGGTGTTGTCGGCGACTGTTGGGTTTGATCGGAAATGTGTCTGTGGGTCTCTCTATTTATTCGGGGCATCGAAGCTGGTCTATGTGCCACTTCCATTCCCTGCCATCGGTTCTACCGTTAAACGCGTATAGGATGGGGCCTGTGACTTGGGTAATTTTGTCCTGGTCACCCATACCGGTTCACCTGTTGAAGTTCTTGCGTATACCAAGTCGCCTATTCGAAATTGCCTAAACCTTGTTGGAGGAATCAGGGGGGTTTTCTGGGTAAAATTTGGGTGTAGTCTGTCAAGGTATGTTGTTGTGATCGAATTTTTCGCCATAAGTAATTCCGCCGGGACTTGTTATTTATTGTACTGGGGTTATGTGCTGGAGTGTGAGTAAACGCGTTTACTTTTGTTGGACACTCCTTCGTGTCCATTCTTCTAGCCCTTTCTTTGTAAACCGGACCATTCTCTCAGCTTTGCCGTTTGCAACCGATGGGCCGGCGCAAGGTTAGGCATGTCTGATACTAGGGAGGCTAGGGTATTTGCTCGAAATTGCAAGCTTGTGTTAGTTGTGGTCCATTGTCCGAGACAGAACGGTCCGGTAGACCGTGTGGTGCGAAAAGGTCATCTAATTTCTTTAATTACCGTTTTTCTGTTGTTGTTTGATGGCATGATTTTACTCAAGCAATTTGAGGTAGGCATCAACGACAACCAAAAGGTATGCCCCTTGGTTGACCCCGAAGTCAATATGAATTTCTGACTTACGCGTCCCTAGGGGTTTCTCCCAGTCCTTGATGGGTGCTTTTGGTGGGGACGGTCTGGATTCCCTGGCATTTGGGCAAGAGCTTACCCAAATACTCTATGTCCTTATCAAACCGGCCACCACACAGCTCTCTGGCCAGGCTTTCATCTTAAACCATTCCCAGGGTGACCTTCATGCCATAACCCACTTGTACCCGGGCTGTAACTTGGTTGGAATGACCACCCAATCTCCCCACAAACAAACACCCCTTTGAAAGAAAGTTCAGTCTGTCTGCGACCGGAAAGGTTTAAAAGTCTCGTTTTTTTTTGGTCTCCGGCCAGCCTTACCACCAGCCAGAACACGGGCAGTCAATGAGTCTTTAGCGGTGGCTCTTGCGACATCATAGGCAGAAGATGGGTATAAGATCGGACAAGTCTCTATTTGCACGAATGTCATTGCTGGTGCCGACCGGGGTCTTCATCAGTGGTTGGTAGGGTGCTCTGCTCAAAGCAACGTCCCGCATGGGAAATTGTTTCCCTGGCCGTATGTGTCAGAAGTATAGGAATAGGCTGCAACGGAATTTCTGGACCATCTGACATCTTGGTGACAGTATGTATGCTCGGCTTGTTTCCCGGCCAAAATTCCATCTGGTTGTGATCCGTTATAATTGAAAAAAACCCGCCCGTACAGATATTCGTGGAAGCGTTTTACTTCCAGCGACTATTGCTAGGCTTCCCTGTCCCAGTTGACTGTCAATTTCGCTCAGTCTTTGACAAGAGTCCTAGAATAATTATGGCGACGGGTGGCTTCTCTGCCATTAGGAAGTTGTGGTCAGGACGCACCTACTCCAAATGGTGAAAGCGTCGCAGGTCACTCTTAAAGGCAGTGTGTGCTAAATTGGATTAGAACGGTTTGTTGACGTCTTGCAACTTTTTAATATTTTTGGAAAGCATTCCTTTCTTTGCCTACCCCACGTCCAGTTTGCTTTTTATCTAAGAGGCCGGTGTTTTTTGTGAACGGTTCAGCTATAGTGGCCTTTTTGGCAGAAATACATGATTAAAAAATTAATAAGTTCCTAAAAAGGCTTGCATTCTGTTTTGTGTTTCCGGTTCAGGTGGCTCTTGGATTTGCCTCTAATTTTTTATCTGTGGTAGATTGCCCTCACCGTCTATGAGGTAGCCCAAGGAATTTCAACGCTTTTTTTTTCACTAGGCAGCATTTTTTCTTCTTTTTAACCTTTGAGGCCAGATTCCTTAAATGTTTTAGTACTTTCTTTGGAGTCTTTTTCTATAATTGAGTTCTCATCTCTGGCCAAGATCATATGGACGTCGTCGAAATAGGAGAATGACTCCCTTGTATGCCATTTAAGGAGACGTTATCAAACTTTTGGGAAAACGCCCCGGTTACCACGCTTCTCCAAATTGGAGTCCGGTGGCATATTGAATTGCCGCCCTTGGTGTGCTATAGTTGCGGCTCTGCTGTTGGCGTCCACTGGATGTTGCATAGGCCTTGTGCCAAGTCCAGTTTTAGCAAAAACTTGCCCTTCCCAGAGAGTGGAAGCAAAATGTTGGACTACTAGGCACCGGTATGCGGCTGGTGAAAGCGTGGTTCAGGCTAGCCTTTATAGTCACCACAGATTCTAATGGACCCGTCAGGTTTTATGGGTTGTAACAATAGGCGTTTCCCATTTAGCATGTCCACAGGTTCCAACACCCCCTTGCGGCTATAGCTTTGTCAAGTTGCTTCCTCTATCTTTGCCTTTTAGCGCAAGGGAACTCGCCTGGCTTTTAATCTTCTTGGGATTGGGGATCTAGGCTAAAAGAAATGGGGGTTTCCCCGATACTTGCCCAGTTGAGCCGTCAAAGGACATCTTTGGAATTCGCGGATGAAGCGTCATCTTCCCAACCGGTTCGTTAGTCACTCGATCGACCCGGTCATCCCGATGCCCCAAGGGTGGACGAAACCATCGATTTGCCCAGGAGGTGTGTCGGTCTGTCGCGGTCTCGACTAGTTGTTAGTGGCAGTTTCTTTTGACATGTTTGTTTATAGGTGACAAAAATTGTTCCCATGCCAACTATCAGATTCGGTTTCCCTTGATAGTCTTTGAGAGTCAAAGGTTTGTTTTTGCAATTTGTCTGGATTTGATGTCTGGACTAGTTTTTAATTGTGTATCCCATGAACACCATCGAAAGGAAGGACCCGGAGTCCACTTCCATCTTACAGGGCTTCCCTTCGATTTTACAGTCACTTAAAACCTTTCTTAGCCGCTTCCGTCTGAGCGCTTTCTATAGTGACGGTTTGGTTTGTATTGGCTCGCTTCTCTTGTTGCCACTTTCTTCTCCGCTCGTTTTAGGCTCGGCTCGTGTTGGGAATTTCTGCGTCTCGTGGCGTTAGCTTTATTCGTTTCTGCAGACTTTTTCGATGTGCCCACGTTTTACAGTACCTGCAGATTAGCATCGGGAGAAATCTGCATTCGGCTCAGGGCATGGATTTCCTCCCGCAGCCAGCGCATTCCCGCCAATTTCTTCTTTTGCGCTCTTTTTTATTTGCGAGAGACGTGGACCTCATCGTCTTCCCCTCGCTTCAATTCGGTTTCCTTCTCTGCGACTCGTTCGAAGTGGGTGGTGGTGGTAGGCTGCTTTCTTTCTCTAGCTGCGGGTTGTTTCTTCGCCCATTTGTGTATCATTTCTTCATGTGAACCGCCGATTTCTTTGTGGCTTCGGGTGCCGTGGCTTCCGCGATTGCTTCGGTCACAGTGATGTTAGGGCTTGTTTTAGTTAGTTTACTTTGTGCAGTTAGTGTCTCTAAGCCCCAAACACCACGCGATCCCTCATCGCCTCGCGATATTCAGGGAAGTCACACTCACCCCCTATTTAATCTTAGAGCAGCCACGAAATCGGCGACGGTCTCCCCTTCTCGCTGCGTCTCTGCGGTAGAACTTCATGGCCGCTTTATTAGATTGACACTACCGGAGGCGAATAGTAGTGGTGCTTTGAGGATTCTTTGTAGTTCAGCACGTTAGTGCTTAACGTCTCTGGGCTTCGCAAGGGCTTTTGCCATTTGAACCACCGTTTTGCGTCCCGCAATGGTGAGGAATACAGCTCGCTTGGCGTTGCTCTGAGATGTCTGTCCATTTCATTGCTCTCCAGATACATTTTGGAAGCGAATTCTGTATTATGACTCCCAATCCTCTTCGTCAGGATTGAAGGGTGCGGGACGCAGTGCGTGTTTCAGGGCATCTTCTGCTGGGTCTGGCTTCTTATCACCTGCGTGCAGTTTCGCGTTCAGGACATCCCACCTTCGTCGCCAGTTGTTTTCTTTGGAAAACACACGAGAGACCGCGTTCCAACAACCAAAAGGGCTTTATTCAACAAACAGTCAGAATTAGGAACAACATTGGCTGCAGCCGAGGCTAGCTTTTATACAGGCTGGCCTTTGGCCTGCTTTCAGCCTATGGCAATTCCCTTGAATTCCGCCTTTCAGCAGCTCTTTGCGATTGTTCCTAGTGCGAACCAATCCACTGCTTACTTTACTGGGCCAATCAGAAGTGTAAGTCTAGGAGTCAACCATTTACATATAGAACAAGGTTAGTGTTTTGTTTCTGAACAAAGTCACAGGAAAATGTCCCTAAAACTTAGGAAAGCTTGTGGGGTCACTCCTGTTGTCTTGCTCATATGAGAAATACTAGTGCTAATTACTGGAGCTGAACTAGTTAACGGAATAAAAATTGCTGAGAATAAAATTGTTTGCTACAATATTGGACCCCTACAGAATGCTGGCCTTTATTTTTGTTTTCTTCAACACAGCTAAAAAAACAGTGGCAGGATGAGACAAAAATCTCTCCTGTCCTTGAATGAAAAAGGGTTTGCTTATTTTTCATTTGTTACCAACAAAATGGAGGGTCATTGGATTCGTATGGGAAAAGGTGAGATCTCTTTGCGAATATCTGAAACAGATCCTGCTGTTCACAGAAGGAACTGACCAAGAGGCCTCAGCATGCTGGGTTTTTCCCCCTCTAGGCTTTCTCAAAATAACAGGATTGGTTGGCTGAATGTTGAAATCCACAAAAGAAGCAAATTTTGGGTTTTTTAAAAAAGTTTTTTGAATCATCAAAGTTTTCTTCTGAAAGAGACAGATGTTTAAGTTTTAATAATTTTCATTCCTATCTTTCTGTTTTGCAGAAAGGCAGATTTTGTTTCCATGATTTTTTTTTAAAATCTCAATAATAAGAATAATTCAACAGTAGAATCAGTTATTCTAAGAATGGTAGGTTCTTATTCAGGATATTGGGAGAGATGTTATAAGTTTCTTTGGTGTGTTCTTCTTTTCTTCAATTCAGGGGCTTTGAGAAAGACAAGAAGTATGGTTATTTTTGCCACTGAATGGTGTGCCATGAATGATACCCCCAAAAGTTGGTAGGTCCAAGGCATAAAAGTAGATGAGGACAGGGAAAAAGTTACAATTAATTGTAATTGAATTAAAGTTAGGACCAACTAGTTATATGAGCTACTATGTATTTATTACTAATATATAATAATGCATTTATGAATCATTTTCTCTTGGCATCAAAAATCTAAATTTTGGAGGAGCTATGGAAATTATATTCAGGTCTTTGGGAAGTTGCATCTGCTCCATTTTCTCTACAAGATGAGAATCCCTCATATGTTTATCACTAGGATAGAGAAATATGCCATTATAGAATGATGGCTCTCTATTCGTTAAAGTTCTGCCAACCAAGATAAAGATTGAACTATTAGCTTCTACATGCAACTGGATTTCTTTCATCTGTTTTCTAGAAAGACTCTAGGATTTAATGTAACAGCTTCAACAAATCTCCCCCAATGTGGTCCATTTCAGATATAGTTTCCAGAATTCTGAACCAGCATGGCATTGCATTCACTATTTATCTAGGACACAATGTTTGAGAAGGTTGACTTTGAGGGTTGCACTGGGCTAAATCATAAATATCTCAACAGTTTATTGCCTATACTCATTATGAACACAGTACTCTGAATATACAGAGGTTGGTGCATATTTATGGAAGAACGGGCTTCCTTATTTGTTATTAGGATGCTCCACTGTTACTTTTTCTTCATGGAAAATCCAATTATTTTCCTGAAAAGCTTCTTTGTTATTTGCTTTTAAGTACTTATCTACTGTTAATGATAGCTTGGCAGTTTTCCATCAGTGGAAAAAAGTGATACACAGAATGTAAAAAGATATAATGATTTCCATAACATTTCCCTGTGATTCTTTATACAGACTGATATATTTTTAGAAAACATCAATACCAATTTAGTAGAAAGAGAAGCCTTTTTTAGTCTGCCAACTGAGATCAAAACGTGCCAGCTTTTGATAGCAACCTTTATCCCTACTTCTTTTTTGTGATTTTTTTGTATTGAACTTTGACAAAGTAACGTTCAGTTAGAATAGACTTCAATGAGAGGATTTTCCTTTGATGACTCTTTAAAAAGAAAAGTACCTTTTAAAGCTGAACATACAGTCATTCTAATAATTAAAAGCCAAACTGATAATTATGTTAAGCTTCTGATAAATTCCTGAAGGATTCCAACCAGTTCCAAAGTTGAATGTGCACCTAAAAAGAGTGTGGTTTTGTTTTGTTTTTGCTAAGGGACTTGTGTCCAGCTCTTCATTTACCAGTTCTTATTATTCAACAGTTCTGTGATCCTACTTATCTACAGTGCTTAATTCGTTCACATTCCTTGCTTATTTTTCTAAAGAAATTAAGATTTTTTTAAACTCTTTGTTAAATTAGGAGAGTCTGAAGTTTGACATTTTTGCCCATTCTTGCTGTTAGAGATTACTTAAATGAGAGAATTCAATTTCAGCATTGTTTGGTGGATTAAATAATCCTGCATTCTATAGGGTTCCTTTAATTGCTGGGTAAGTGCCTTTTCTTATGTATGAACTGTTATTAACAGCTGTTGAATGTGTGCTAAGAATAGTATAGCTAACCTAAGAAAATTATGGGAATGGTGTGAAGTTTAAATGAAAAATGAATTGTTGTCATCTTAAAGGCTTTCATAAGATTGACTCTTAGATTAGAAGCGAAGCCCGTGATATGTATGAGGAAACTCCAGACTTCAATATCTGTGTTTATAACTGTTAGGGGAGGACCTCAACCACCATTCTTAACAACCTTTGTCCCCTTCAAGTCTCCTAAACTGAAACTCTGTTGATCGATGCTTTCAATTATTTTGACTGTTTGTGTTTTCAAAATTAGAAATATACCTCACATTAAAGAAACACAGAGTCCCAGCATTTTGTAGCAGACTGTACACAGTATCTTTAGGTTGTTTTGTAAATGTGAAACAAGTCTTTTAAACATTCAGATCTTCTAGAATTTTCCTATCGTTTTCAGGAAGAGATTGTTGGAGAAAAAGGAGAGCATTACAATAAGGTTTGCTTACTGTAAAGAAGAAAGATAAGCAAGTAAAATGTCATATGTCTCTCATGTTAACCTGGAATTAAAAAAAGTTAACCCAAAGAGCAAGTAACTCAGAAAGAGATAAATACTATTTGTTAGAAAGGAGGTTAAGTGTATAAGACACGAACCCCAAGGGGTCCTCTATATTTTGTGAAAAATATACGTGTAGGCAATTTAAAGTAGAAAGATTCTGGGTTCTTGTACTTTTTCTCTTTCTCTTTCGAAGCTGGGCATTCTGCACTTGTTTTAAAAATCACTTATCAAAGTGAAAATCACCCGTCACCAAGAGAAAGAAAATGACAACAGATGTTACACTCCTTATTTCAATGAATAGGCTTCTAATTTATTTCCCTGTCTTGTTGATATTCATAAGCTTCAATGCTCCAGCATGGCCTATTGATTCATATATCACCGGTCACAGATCTCTGTGTTATAATTTCTCTAAGAGGTATTCAAGTTGTATAGTTCTGAGGCACAAGAGGAGACTTAAGTTGGAGAGAGATCCATTGCTGTTATCAACAACATTTGTGGCAATGTGTTATTTCACTTTTGAAGAGATTTGAAACAATTTCATGGGGAAATTTCTATTTCCAGATCTAGTTGCAAATATTATATTTCTGAAGTATCAGAATGATGACAGTAGTCTCACACCATGAGCTTCTTGGGGGGGGGGTATGATATCAGAACACACATTTTAAAATGGTAGAGCTTGCATTGTGAAGGTGCTGCTTTCACCTTCCTGCCCCCTTTACTCCTTTCTGTTGATGTCATTGTATTGGTGGATCTCTTGGTGCTTTTTCTCTCCCCTGCCACCAAAATCACCAGCCAGCAGGAAGGAATAAACATGAGATGGGGATAGAGCTTGAGAACAAGTGAGCTCTGACAGATGGGCAGATGAATCAGTTTAGTCATAAATCAAAACTGACTCCAGGTTTTGCACATATGGATCAAAAAGTAGTCCACAAACAGCTGACAAGTGTAAAGGGGGATCACAGACCAGAATGAGAGAATTGCTTCTTCTGTACTGCTCTTTTAATTAGGTCATTTGCTTCTCCTGCCTCCATTCCCAGGTTGGGAAAGGAAGTAGGTTTAATCTGTGGGACTGGAGAGTTAACGGCCTTTGAAGAAGCCTAGTTCCCTACTTTTTCCTGTTGTCTATGTATAAATAACCTGGCTAACAACTAATAACTGCAGGAAGGTGCAGGACCCTAGCTATATCAGCAGCTTCTTCTCCATGTCATTAATCTATTTAACTATGTCTAACAAAGAATAGGCATGGGCAAATTGGTGCCCTTCTACTACACTACAGAGCCCCTGGAACCAATTATCAGTTAGTAGGGGTCTAAGTCCTCTTTCTAATGCCTAACTCTTAAATTGAGGATTGTCTTGAAAACCTGGACTTTGTGGCAACAGCTGGTTTGAAAGATTCAGACTATCCCATTACTCAAATTAGATTGGTTAGGGACACAATAAGTGTCAGAGTGATGGCAAGTAGGATCCCATTCCTTAGGATTCCATCCCTATAAATCACCTGGCTCCAGTAGGAGAACAGCAGGGAGAGCTGGATTTAAATGTGTCATCAGCTTAGAATCTTTGTGTTGCCATAAGTGGTCCAGCCTCCCTTGAATTCCACTGATCATTATCAATTGAAATTTGAAATTTAGGTGAGTAAATTCTTGTGTAGGCTTGAACAATAAATATTTCTGAATTGTAACTTTATTTATAGTCCTGATCCTTGACAGCTTAAAAACTGGTAATATCCTTTGCTGAATAAGAGGAACCCATTTGTATTCAGATTAAGGCTTAAATTTAAATTTAAGGTTTCCTCAGATTGGAGATCAGATGAAGACATGATCTTATGCAAGTGGAAAACCCTGGTGTTTGAACATTTGGCTCTGTTCAAATTATTGTTTTCAAATCTACTCATTTCACATAACATAGCTAAAACTACAATATCTATCTATGACCAAATATTTTGGGTCAGATTTTGTCAGTGGATTTACTGCTATTTTAACTTGGTTGAGAGAGACGGAGGGAAAGATCAACGAGTATTCCTTTTGCCTATAAAATGCTTGAATTAATTTAAATTTACATAACAGAACTGAGGGAGCCATTAAATTATCACCTAATGTTTCGAGTAAAATACAATATATAATATGATGTAATAGAAGCCAAAAATCCATAATGTGAACAAAACAGATATTTATAAAAGTTGCATTTGTACGATTCACATACAGAACAGTATTAAGTGTAGCTACAAGGATTAACATACTTGAATTTTAATCCATTTTATAAAAGAATTCAGTTTTAAAAGCCAAAGTAATTTGCTTTATCAAGATATTGTACTTTAGGAAAAGTATCTGTTCCTAAAATAGTAGAGAGGAAACATTTAGGTTTCATGTTTTTCAGTGTTTGGTACATAGGCCAACATAGCTTTAAATGAGCAGAATTATCCCCTTCTTTTCTGCAAAACAGAATGTGGTTGAGACAGATAGAGGGGAAATTTCTTGCATTTTTATGATTAGGAATGAGGATGGAAGAGATCTATTACTCCATTACAGTCTACCCATCCCTCCCAGGCTTCAAGTTCATTATTAACATTGAACTACATCCTCTACAAAGTTGAAAGTATCAATAGTGCACCCAAATAGATTTACAGTATTTGTAACCTTCCAAATCCATGTGAGAAGAAAATATAGGCAATCAAGCAAAGGTACACATATGTAACAAGCACCTACAATATTGTACAATCAGGTTGCAGCCCACCTGATTTAGTGCTACTCTCTGTCTGTGTGTCTGTCTGTCTGTCTGTCTGTCTGCTTGTCTCCCTGCTGCTTGCCTGCCTATCTAGCTATAGTATCTATCCACAGTATCTATCTACAGTATCTTACAGTATCTCTCTCTCACTCTCTCTCTCTCTCTCCATCCAATCATCCATCTATCTATCTTTCTTCTGTCTGATTTTTCCCCTAAGGTTTCATATGTCAATAAATAAACTGTAATGTTTCATGGGACAGTCATTCTTGGTATTACTATACAAATAAACACAAATTACTGCATACGGTCTTTGGACTTTCTGTTCTTTTCTCCTGGTGATGGAAAAAATAAAGCTGTCATAAACTCATAAGCAGTTGCGGTCACTTAATATTTTACTTAGCAACTGCATCAGTTAGCGATTGATTTGCCAGTCCCAACTGTTGTCACTAAATGAGGACTACCTGTAAACTCCATAGATCAGATTAAGTTTTCAAAATAATTACAAACTGTGAACCCTCATTCAGATATCAGTGGTGTGCATAGTGGGAAACAAAGAAGTGAAAAAAATGTGGCTGGAGATAAGGTCATATATGTTTCTTAGATGGAACAATAAACCTGCAAATAATGATAGAATGTCTTCTTTGTGAGATTCCTTAGTAGCTGGAAAACAGAAAATTAACTAGCTTGTCATTAAACAGAAAATCCTCAACTTACAAAATAGTTCATTTAGTTACAATTCAAAGTTACAGTGACACTGAAAAAAGTTACTTATGACCATTTTTCACAGTTATGACCTTTCTAACATCCACTATGATCATGTGATCAAAATTCAGATGCTTGGCAAATGATTCAAATTTATGACCATTGCTGTGTCTCGTCATGACTTTCTGACAAGCAAAGTCAATGGGGAAGCCAGATTCACTTAACAATGAAGTGATTCCAGGTTACTAACTTATGAACAGCGATGATTCACTTAACAGCTGAACAACTGAACAACTGAAGCAAGAAAAGTCGCAAAATGGGCAAAACTCACTTAACAAATGTCTCACTTAACAACAGAAATGTTGGGCTGAATTGCGGCCGTAAGTTGAGGACTATAAACACTAGCGGATGTAATATAGGCTATTATGCCCCTGCCATCACATTAATGTCAGGATGCAACTATGGGTATAAGAATGTTATACTTGCTTCAACATTCTATTACAATTCTATCCTAACTATTATCTTTAAACATTAATGCTCTTCCTTTTTCAATGCAGGTTGACCAAGAAACCAAGGAAGGATCTTTATAGTCTCTCAAGACATTCACCAGCATCAAAATCTTTGACGTTGGCTTCTTCTTCTACTGACCCAGAATCACACTAGTCATGGGTAAATCTAAGAAGAAAGAAGAGGCTGTCTTTCTGAGGAAGAAGATCACACTTCTCAGGGCCTTTTCACTTCTCATTGGAAGCATGGTGGGCAGTGGCATATTCATCTCCCCCAAGGGGGTCCTGAAAAACTCTGGCAATGTGGGCCTCTCCTTAATCATTTGGTTTGCCTGTGGAATTCTCTCTATGTTTGGTGCGTGGTGAGTTTCTTTTGTCTTCAGCTTTCAGGGGATCAGAAATTCTGTTAGTGCAGTGTGATAGACTCTTATTGAATTGGTAGCTACTGTTGTCATATCTAGCTAACTGCTGGAAAAAAACTCCACATTGGTGACAGGAAGGGCAGCTGGCCAGTAAATACTCAGCTCCATTCAGTTGCCCAGACTCCACTCCACAAAGGATTACGGGGTCATTAAAAGAAAATGATTGTCATATCTAGCCACCTACGTTGGTGGTTCTGTGTGCTAGCAGAGAGTCTGACAAAAGTTAATTTCCCCCCAAAGAGAGACAGATGATAATAATAATAATAACAACAACAACAACAACAACAATAATAATAATAACAATATAGTAGTAGTAGTAATAGTAATAGTAGTTCGCCAATGTGAAACTTCAACTGCCAGTTCTTTACCTGGTGTTTACGTTCATATGCGTCAAGTTCTTCCTAAGAACCTAGGATGTCATAATATCCTGAGTCTTGACATAGTATATGTGTGGATCATAGCAGTGGGGCCTTTTGTAATTGACAGATGGAAATTCTGTCAATGTGCCAATTTTCTAAGTGCCATTCAAGATATTTTTAGTGTGACACCCTGTGTGCACATAACCATTGGTACTACCACAGCCTGCTTATGCCATAATCTTCTAATTTCATTTTTCATATCTTGTTATTTTGTGATCTTCTCCAATTCTTTGTCTTCTACTATCTCTAATATTGCCACAGCAGTTATCTATACTTCCGTCTTTTCACCTGCAGTTATGTCTGATGCGTTATGAGCCAAGACTTTACCAGTCTGAACTTGGAAATCTCATAATAATTTAACCTGCTCATTATGGTTCGTTACACAGCCAGATGTTTAGGCTGGATCTGACATTCTTTATCCACCTATCAAGTCCATCCCAAGGAGCTGGGATAGGCATAAGTTATTGTTAAAGTTACTGTTGAAGGATGTAAGCTGTTCCAAGTAAACTGCCTTTGACAATTGACTGATGTTGATTCTGTCAATGCCTACAGTGTTCAAATGGTCCTCCAGATGTTTTAGGATTGCACTCAAGGAACCTATCACTATTGCACTATCTTTGCTTTCTTTTGTCACAGTTATTCTACTTCCATTGGTAAAATGGATGTATTGATGTCAGGTCTTTGTATTTTGTG
Organism: Laticauda laticaudata; assembly: GCA_004320025.1. NCBI lineage: Eukaryota > Metazoa > Chordata > Lepidosauria > Squamata > Elapidae > Laticauda > Laticauda laticaudata. Next base: position 1,913 of record BHFT01048192.1, on the reverse strand, counting down.
ATTTCCCCCCCATCCCCAGTTCTATTCTGCTGTCTGTAGGTACTATCCTGCCACTATCTAGACTTTAATTATTATTATTAAATGCACTATTATGTTACATTATATTTCAAAATTTAACAGTAATTAAAATAATTAAAAATAAAATGAAACTTGACAGTCTGGATTTAAAGCAACCATTAAAACCAAGACAACAGCCACCTCCCAAAAACATAGGCCTGACTATATTATTTCATTTGGAATCATGTTGTTTTTTAACTGTGGTGCTTAGAACTGGGCACAGTAATTTGATGAATCTAACAATTGCAGAATCAGAAACTACTTGTTATCTAGATGCCTGATTTTACAAATTCAGCCAGAATTGCCTTCTCAAGAACCCAAGCTGCAACTAAGCCTTATTAGAATTGACTGAAGAACATGATTACAGAAGCACTTGTTATAACTCCAAATTACCTTACCCTATTCCAGTGCTGCCCTCTGGCCAATCCAGCCTGATTTTCCTTTTCTTATCCCAGGAGGCTATAAAAGTCTCCATTTTTTGTGTTCTAAGTAGACAAGACATGGGGTTTGACTGGGCACTTTGTATTTTCAAAACCCCACCACTAGTTCCTGTTGAGTGAACAGATGCAATTGTTGGAAGAAATATCTTCTGGGTTCAGTTCCAAGTGGGAAAAAAGACACTGGATTCATGGAAGTTGCTTGGAAAGGTTTATTGATGAACAGGACCACATACCTTGGAAATCATGGGTGAAAAGGGAAGAGATGCTGAGAGTCCCTGGGTTTTATACCCTCTGTTGGGATTTGAATTTGAGCTTGTATTCTGATTGGTTGTCAGACTCCCATGGGGCCATGCAGGGGCAACTCTGTAGACTGTCCTGAGTCCCAGGCTTATTTGAGCNATGTAATGAAAGGGCTTTGGGATTCCTATTATGGGTCTGCCTGAAGGAGGTAGATCTTTGTTATGTAGAATAGACTGCCCAGGCCTTAATGGCCCATTGACAAAGGTGGGGCGGGGACTGAGTTTCTGCCTCTCTGAGTTTCTACTTCTCTTTTAGGGGGAATATTCTGCCTTTTTAAAATATCCTAAAATATTTCATTTCTCTTGGAGGGGGGTGGGTTTTAATTTCCAATATAACTGAAAATTGTCTTTGCCTATTTTGAAGTGCTGATTCATACTCATTCATACTCATTCTGTAAATCCATTTCTCAGAAGTATCATTGCAAAGACAAACATTTTTCATTCTATATCGTGAAAAATACTGTATTTGTTTCTCTTATACCAGCCCATTATTTTAGGCTAAGTTTACGAAACTAACAAGGTTACTGTGTTATATATTAAGTATTTTCTTTCAAGTATTCCCTCTATCTCCTCATACAAGCCACAAATAAAAGTAGTGAAGAGAACAGGACCCAGTATTGAACCATGCGACAAGTGATTTCAGTATAATGAAAATCATTTATTCTTTCATTTGATTTTTAAGCAATTATGAATTCATTTCATTGTCATGGTATAAACTCACACTTATTTAATTTGCTAATCAGAATATCATGGGGGACTTTGTCAAGCTGCTGTATCTAAGTCAAATATCTTCACCTGCTATCAAATAATAAATGTATTTTAAATTGTAAAAAACAATAGACTGAAATGGAATGAATGAATGATTTATTTATTTATTTATTTAATTTTATTTGGTTTGTCAATTGCTTACAAGATAATAGGTATCAATAAAAACATAGTTATGAATACATGGATATATATAAGAAAAAAAATAAAAGAAACAATAGGACAGAGACAGTAGGCACATTGGTGCGCTTATGCACGCCCCCTACAGTCCTCTTAGGAAAGGGGTGTGGTCAATAGTAGACAGTCTAAGGTTAAAGTTTTTGGGGTTTGGGGAAGAAACCACAGTCAGATA
>BHFT01048190.1:0-15688 GCA_004320025.1 Laticauda laticaudata | reverse complement strand
CTATAGCTGCCAGCCTTTCCTGCCAGCACTACCTCCAAGCCCTCTGGCCGAGCCCTCCCTGCCTAGCCACTTTTGCTCGTCTGTGCCCTAGCCTGGTCAGTCTTGCTGCGCCAGCCTGCCTTCTCAGCCCTCCCTGCCAGCCAGTCTGCCAGCCAGCCTTGTGGCATGCCCTGCTTGCCATGTCACACGCTGCTCCAAGCAGGATGCAAAAAGGACACAGGCCGGACGAGCAAATGTTCCATCCTTGTTATTCGCTCTTCAAAAGGGGCAAAAATTTGCATAACTGGAAGTGGAAATAAAACGGACGCGTGGAGGAGCGCAGGGTCCGGAATGCAGAAGCGGAATGAGTGGAACGGAAAAGGCCCTCGAGCGGATGGGAAGCGGATGGGAGCAAGATTCTGGCGATGATTCGCTAGGCCGTTTCCGGGGGGCCTTGCATTTAAGGCTTGCAGGCAGGCATGCAGGCAGGGCAGGCAAGGACTCGATGTATCCTGCAGCAGGTCTTTCCTCTGAATGCGGGCCACGTGCAAGCTGCTTCCCTGTATATCCGGGGGGCTTGCGCAATGCATCCCCCCCACATGTGCAATTAACACCAGGCATCCGCTAGGCTTCCACTGTGCATCTGCTAGGCTTCTGCTGTGCATCCGCTTCATCCGCTGTGCATCCGCTCTGCATCCGCTTCAACCGTTCCGCGTCCGCTTAGCTGAGCCCCCCCGGAAACCCTGCGGATGTGCCATCCACTCCCATCCGCTTCCATCCACTAGGCTTCCATTCCGCATCCGCTTTCGATCTGCCCTGTATCCTCCCTACGTCCGTGTTATCCGCTCCGGTTTTGCAAATTTTTGCCCATTCTGAGAGCGGATAACAACGGATGGAACATTTTGCTCGTCCGTTGTGTCCGTTTTGCATCCGTTGGGCAGTGTAAGAGGGCCTTTAAAGGAAAACTGCTCCTCCATACCATAAGGGAACTTTTGTCAGTGCCTACAAATTATATTCTTCCAACTGTTTCACATTCAGATATGTTGTTTTTTAGAAAAAGAGCATTCTGCATAGAGCAGAATGAAACTAGTGGTTCTGTTCACGAACATTTTCTGAATCTAAGCGGACAAGAATTATTTGACATTCATATGCTTTTTGACTAGGAAAAAAAAACCAGATACTGTCTGAGTAAAATTTAAAAAAAACCAAGTGAGTTTGCAATTAATAGAGTAGCAGGTTAGACCTAGGGAAAGCCAAAATCAAACTTTGGCCCAGTCAGTATCTCTTAGATTAATCCATTTCATTGTGCTATTGTTGATGGAATGAGGAGATAACTCTGTGATACTGGAGTGAAGGAGGAGTGAATGTGTAATAAATAAGTAAAAGATTCCATCACTGAAATTAATAAGGTTTTAACATACTAAGTTTCTGGGATGATAGCCAATATCTTCATTCAGAGGAATTGTGGGAAATCACATATGTCTGTACAAATCATTAACTGTAAACTGCTTGGAGACCAGTGTTAGCAAGAACTAGTTCTGAAGGAAATGTGGAATATAAATCTAATGAAGAAATAAATTTATATGTATATATTTATATATATATATAATTTATATATATGTAGGTCTATGTGTGCTCGGGTCTTTTCCCGTTTAAAATTAAGAGTATCTTGGTGACGTTTCGATGAAGTCTCATTCATCATCTTCAGGCTTGTGTCTTTGACTTTGTGCTTCTTGGAGTAATGTGAGCTTGCAGCTGCTTCTTCCTTTTAATTGCTAGTGGGGGTGTGACTTGATTGTGTGGGGGCTTGGTTGTGTTCTCATTGGTTGGGGGTTTGACCCAAATAACCAAAGATCCACATACAAATACCTCTGAAAACCTCAGAAAACATATATGTGTGTGTGTGTGTGTGTATTTCACGGGTACTTACATGTATAGTATTCAGCTTTGTTCGGGTATTTTTCCTCGTCATTATAGTTGTGCTTTTAAAGTTGTAGCAACATTTTGGCAGAATCTCATCTGCCATCATCAGGCTTGACGAACACAATACAGAAGCCTGATGATGGCAGATGAGATTCTGCCAAAACGTTGCTACAACTTTAAAAGCACAACTATATAATTGACATGGGAAAAAAATCCCGACAAAATCTTGAAATGCCTATATGGTATGATAATGTAGTATGTATTGTATGTATGTATGCATATGTATAATGTTTTTGGATATAGTATGTAATAGTTGTAGTGCTTGTTCAGTTTTCCTTCGGGTTTATTATCCCAATCATTGTATAGTGCTATTTTAAAGTTGTAAGCAACGTTTCACAGGCCAGAAATCTCATCTGCCATCTCAGGCTTCTGTTGGTTGAGTTTGTATGTGGGTCATAGGGCCTCTGCACAGCCCAGTACTGGTTTATAAATTTGAGGCTACGCTCTAATTACTGTCCGCCAGGGATGCACTTTTTTCTTTCATCCTGGTTGGAAGTTCTGGTCTGTGGTTTATTGAGCTTGGAGTTTGAGTTGGTGTTTCCTGGTTTTCTTCTGCTCTTTTTTGTGGCTTTTTGATTGGCTGGCAAACTGTTGGTTTCCTGGTATTGGAAGGCTTTTCAAGTGCCAGACTGGCTTTCATGTGAAAGACCGGCTATTATCTATTAGGAAGCTAGGTTTTCATCTGGGTTGCCTGGCTGGGGTATGTTTAGCTGGAAGGTATCAATGGGGTGAACATGTTTTTGTGCCCAGGTTGTTTTGCCTGGACCTTGTGTTGGTGTGGAGATTCTTTCTATTTGAGAGTGCAGACTTTCCACAAATGTTGACAAGTTCCGCACTCGGCGGAATCAGTCTTTCTTACTTATTCATGTGAATAGTTTGAAATGAAGAAAAAAAGATTCCTGGACAGCAAATAAGCTATGCCGTCCAAATTATAAAACCAACGGCTGTGAGAGCCTGAACACCATATACAGACAAATATACATGAAGCCCTGATGACGCGCAGGAAATGAGATTCTGCCCTGAAATGTTGCTTAACAGCTTTAAAAGCCACTACAATGACGTGGGGATAATACCTGAAAGGAGTGAATCAGCACATCATGTAAGTATCTCGGGAAAATTCTAAAAAAACATGCTATATGGTATATGAAATATGTATATATATATATACTTCTACTCCATAAGGTTAAGCATTGTCGACAACTGAAACCAACAGATGCAAAGAGGATATGTAGAAATGGACAAAAAACTTGCCATACTTTATTTACAAGATAGAATAAATCATACAACGCCGATGTCCTCCAGACTGACTCCCTATTTTGCTTCCTCTCTATCCACATATCGCAAATCCCTATTATTGACGTATTCATCCGCTTCCAAAAGATTTGTGGGCTGGTCCACATAAAAGTTCTTTTTGACCGCGGAAAATGTATCCAGTTCGTGCCATTCTCTCTTCTCTCTTAACCGCATCCGCATCTGCATTTCGTTATGCAATTCTGCTAGTTATCCGCTAAAGCATGCCGCTACGCCATAGCCCGCGGAACTCCATCCCCCGATGCCAGAGGGAAGTCAGAACGGAGACTTGGCGAAAATGGATTGCAGAATGGAAAAAACAAAGCAATTAAAAACAGAAAAAAAGTTTTGCTAGATGGGACCATGCTTACGGATAATTAAGGAAGGTCTAACAGGGATGCATAGAGGCATGGCTAGAGGTGCTGCAAAAGGGACACCATATATACTGCCATATAAATAAAGGGTGGGAAACAACTCCTCTGCATCTCAGTTTCAGTAACAGCAGGTGTCCCGAGTGGTGCAAGACCTTCGTTGCCAGCCTTCATCTGGCCTCTTCCTTTCACCAATCTACCAGCGAATAGTATGCCCCACTGTGGAATTGTAACAAATCGTCCTTCTTCGGCAAGCCACCATCGATTCTGCAAGCAGTGCAGAAGGCCCTATCTGCAGGCTCTTGTTGAAACTCTACCTGCGAGAAGAGAAAAGAAGCCACCAACAAAAAGCGAGTCTGGATCTGAAGATGGTTTCGCACAGAAGGACAAAGGGACGGGGCGGACCTGTACAACCATAGCTGATGGTGGAGTGCTCTTAGGAACGAAGACACCCGGGCGTTCCGAACTTCATGAGGATCATGCTTCCAAGCCATTGCTTTTATGAAGGTTGTTTCACGGCTGATCCCAGGTGTGACCAAGGCAAAACCAACCAGCTTCAGGACCCGAGCCTGGAACCTGGGCTCACAGGTGCCTCTCTGCACTCTTCGTCGCATCCCTGCTCTCGCTAGGGACTCCTACAGGGAGCATGCAGTACAGCCGGACAGGTGCCCACACACACCATCCAGCATTGTAGGTCAGAAGAAGTGGTGCAGTGCCCAATCATAGTAAGAATACTAAGGGAGGAAGTTCCTCCAGAACCCTCTCCACTGAAGAAGAATTGGAAAGGAAAGTTTTGCAGCATAGCAGTGGTATATACAAGAAGTGAGAAAACTTACCACTACACAACGGTATGGAGCCGTAGCATGCAAAGTCACAATGGCCCTGCAAATATCAACCAACTCAGCGCTTCCACTTATTTTCAACTTCCAAAGTGGCTTTCTTCAGCATTACATCCTCTTCATCCGCGATCATCCTTGTATCATTGCTGACTACAAGTTCAATGTACCATCGAAATTGCTTCAGGCAACAGGCTCGATCTTCAAGCTATGCCCCAGGTATTACCAATGCAGTCCTGCCCAAGGGAGGAAGCTGAAACGGCAAAAACCTCATTCATGGGGCTTTTCTCAGATCCAGAACCCATGCCTCAAACGACCAGTATAAGATGTGGCCCTATCTTCAATCATGGGCGGATAACACCCTGCTCCCTCACAACCTACCTCATGAAGCCCCTTACACTTTGATAGAAGAGAGGATTCTTCAACTTACAGGCTGTCCAGGGGCAGGGCGGCGTGGTGGAGAGACGCCTTTATGGCATCCATGGCCAACAGGTTCCACAATACTTCTCACACCACTGACACCGAGCATTGCCCACAGGCGACCGTGGAGGAAGGATCATGAAGCTGCTTGCATCCTGCACAATCTCATGCGCACCCGACTAACCCAGTGGTTGCAGAAATATATCAGGCCTCGTGGCTCTCCCAGCAAGGCCAATGGGGACATGGAGAGCCTGGGAAATGGAGGCAAGGGGCTAGAAAAACCCTGGATCGACCTGAGGGATTGTGCAAGGCCCCAACAGATGCACAACATGAACGAAGAAGAGCGCAAATCCTCCTGAGAACTAATGATGCAACACTCCCCAGCTAGAGCAGTGGAAGTGGCAAGGGACAGTCTGTGGTAGTAATTGCTTAATGGATGCTTTTTCCTTCAAGCGTCTCCATCACATGATTGAGATTGGGCCATGTATGTTTGGTTTTGGCCTACAATCGAATTTAGGGCGCTTTTAATAAAAGAGTTGTTGTTAATTCATTGACAAGTGGTCATAATTTATTACAATGTATTATTTGTAACTAAAAGAGGCCATAGGTGTGGCAGCTTGCGAGGGTGGACCATTACAGTCCCCACTGAATGCTTGCACTGGAGGTTTTATCTATCGCACAGCTTGGATTACCGCAATCATCCAAAGGTATCCCTCTGCCCATTTCCATATGCAAGTATAAGTCTCAAAACCCATCCCCACTCTATTGCTAAAACCCATCCACACAAGCATGCAAAGGCATTAATCCATTTCCTCAAAAGTTCTATCCAGCCAGTGTGTGAAATCACAAATAGATTTATTAACAACAAAGCTTATTAAGACAAAATGAGTCTCTGGTACCCTCTTTGAATCTCACCGGTTAACCACATTCTTTGTGTGCGCTCAAGCTCCCAGGGGCTGAAGTGTGCAGGGGCTGTGGAAGGTGGCTGGTTGCTGGTGTGCTTTGTCCATCAGCTCCTCCAAGAAGACAGAACAGCAGAGCCGCAGCCAAGAAGGCAGCCTGGCCTAGCAGCCCCCAGGAGACCAGAGTGCCAGGGGCGGAGAGCCCTCCATGGCTGGCGATGGTGGGCTTGCAAGCTTCCAGCATGGAGCCGAGTGAGTAGGGGTTGCGGCTGGACTGGGAGCCTGCTTTGCCAGGCCGGCTGGGCAGGAGGCATGGCAGGCTTGCTTTGGCCTTTCGGGCAATTGGTCTGGAGGAGTTCAAAGTGACATTGCAGGAGGCTGGGCCAGAAGACAGGCTGCAGGCAGGGCGGCAGCGTCAGGGCTTGTGCCACCAAGGCTTGCCAGGCGAGACAAGCATTGTAAGTGTTGCAGCACCAACAAGGCATCAGGATAAGGCTGGCACAGGCAGACACAAGTGGCGGAACATTCGAAGGCTTGGCAAGCAGGGCTAGGCAGCAAGCTGGCCAGGCCAGACTGGCTGGCCATCAAGTCTTGCACGCAGGGCGACTTATTTGCAGCTAAGGCCTCGGGCAGGGGAGGCTGGCAGGGAGGCCTGGGCAGGGAGGCTGGCAGGGAGGCTTAGGCAAGCAAGGCTGGCAGGCAGACATGCAGGCAGGGCAAGGCAAAGGCAGCCAATCTGTCCGGGCAGCAGGTCTTTCCTCTGAATGCGTGACCTGCTTCTGAACTGCTTCCCATTTATATTCCGATGGGGCTGACGCAGGCATTCCCCCCCACATGCGCAATTACAACCCACCATGCATCCGCTAGGCTTCCGCTGTGCATCCAGCTTCATTCGCCGTCCGTGTCCGCTCTGCATCTGCTTTCAGTCTGTGTTCTGCATCCGCTTTGCTGCACCCCCCGGAAGCCTAGCGGAGCATGTCCATCCGCTCCCATCCGCTTTCCATTCGCTGGCTTTACCTGGTCCGCATCCGCTTTGCTCCCCCCCTGCGTCCTCTCTGCACGGTTCCCGTCGTATCCACTCAGTGATGCAAAGTTTTTGCCTTTTATGCCAGAGCGGAGTAAACAATGGATGGAAACATTGAACAATGGATGGAACATTTTGCTCGTCCGCTGTGTCCTTTTTGCATCCGTTGGGCAGTGTGACATGGGCTTTACTTGTCTTTCTTGGAACAGATATACACAGACATACATATATTTGCATTCATATTTATGGAAGGGTATGGCACTTAATGGTTTTGAATAATTTTATATTGGAAATGCATTTTAAGGTTTTTTTTAAAACCATTCTCCCAAGAGACCTTGTTTGCCCCAACCACAGAAGGCAAGAATCATTCCTGCAGAGTTGACAGCTTTTATTGCTAAGCATTTAATACCAATAAAATACGGGTTATAAAATGACAACATAATTTATTATCTTTTCCCAAGGGAAAATACAGTGTCAAATTCCACACTTCCCAGAGGTAACCAGAATTTGCAAAATGCTAGTTGAAACTTACATTAGCATTTTCTTTCATTCCTTTGTTTTTAACTTTGTAGATATTGATGGAATGGTGATAAGAGTCAGTGTAAATGGGAGCACTGGTCAGAGCAAACATTTTTCCTTTCATTAATAGTTTCAGACTAAATATGACAGAGCATCTGAACTCCCTTTCAAAACTTTACTCAATGAAAACTTGAAATAATTTTACTTTATGAATAATGTAAGCAATGCATTAATTAAAGTAATTTAATTTAATTTAATATTAGGAAGAGAGGGGATGCCAATCTCATTGTACTGAGCAGGAGTCAGCTATTGAGCCACAAGGTAGTGCTTCAGGGAAACTTTATTTTCATTCAAGCTTTATTTCTTGCATATTAATACTGAGACTGGGAATAACTTCATGAAGGAGCATTAGCTTTACTTTCACTGTGAAATTCAAAAACAGTAATAAGTTAGAAGAACACTCCCATAAAGGAACGCTCCTCTTATCCATCTAAAAATTTATTACCTCCCCGGTCATCTATACATTTCCATTTACTTTAGCTTTTGTTTGCAATTGCTGAAAAACATTATATAAATCAAATAATGGTTCAGCAAATAAACAAGTAAGAATGTTGATATGGTAAGCTTCAAATCTTCCAATCCATGTGAACAGATAATCTTCAAGTTACAAATGTAATGGAACCTGTACATTACAGTTGTAAGTCATATTTTACAACATATTTTGCAGCAGTCATTAAGGTAAAGTTGCCATTGTAAGTGTGATCATTGTGGTCATTAAGTAAACAAGGTCATCACTGTAAGCTCCTTGTTCACTATGGGTGCAAAACCAAAAGTGCTGATTTTCAGAAAAAAAATTGTAAAACATGGTCATGTGACCACAGCACAACGAAAAGAGCTGTAAATATGGCAGTGTTGCTGATCTCCTAAAGTGTGGTCACATGAACATGGAGCAAGTCCAACCATCAGAACTTCAGATCCAGGTCATAAGTCCCTTTTTTCAGGTAGGCCATAACTTTCACAGGTCATTAAGAAACCAATCATAAGGCAAGGACTACCTTTAATCTGCAGCTTCCTTGGGAAGAGAAAATGTTTCACTGTTGATTTATATCTAAATTGAAATTCAACTTTCTTAGTTCTTCATCATGGAGAAACATGACATTGGAGAAAGTGAGTATTAGCTTAGCCTAGGAAAAAAAGAAAATGTCAGAAAGAAACTGAAGATGATCCCACTTTAATCCTCTTTGGTATCAGAAGGTGGAAAGGGGAATCATTGACAGGCCATATCAGTAAAGTAGAGTTCTAATATTTCTTGTAGTTTCTGTTTCCTGACCTCAACTAACTCAAAATTATGAGTCTATAATTTTTGGCTGGGAGTTAGTCAAAGCAGCTCAATGGATTATTTTTGTTACTATCTCACAGGGTTGTTGCTAAGAAAACAAATGAAAGATGGGGACGCTATGTATTTTTCCCTAATTTATCAGTTTGCCCATGCAAAATGTCTGAAGAATTTCACATCAAGATAAAATAGTCTTCATAAAACTAACACACAATCTTTACTCGAGAGATTTGTCTTAACCTAGAATTTAGTACTGGTTCATCTAAACATAGCATCTAACAGCAATAACCTAGCAAGATCTCTTCCCATGAAAACCACAGAAATGCACTTGCAATATCATGAAATTCAACATGACATTGAAGGAGTTATTGGTGCCCTAAATATCCTTCCATGACTGGGCAGGTTGATGGCTCATCTTTCTACTTACTTTCAAGCTTTGGCTAGTTTAAAGGGAAGAGTAGACCTGGATTATGTTTGTGGCAATTAATGAAACCTTATTTATCCACAAGGGATGGAGGGAAGGAAGGAAGGAAATCTTCAAAACTTTGCTTTAAAAAAAACCTGCTCTTAATACTGTTGCCATGACTCACATTTATCTTTACTTTTTTCTTTATTTTTCCTCTATACTTTCAGTGTCTATAATCAAGAGTTGTATTTTAAAACATCTTTTTGGCTTGAACAAGAGAACCTCAGCAAGCCACTATAATGTCTTTTCAGCTGACACTTAAAATTGTCATTGTCTCACTCACTGAATTACTGAAAATTATTTGCTGTCAGCAGTGATTTCTGTTCTGGAGAAATATTTTACCTTTTGCACACCTTCTTAGAATTTAAAAGAAATATATGCCTTTCCAGGACCCATTCCTCTCCCAGTGGTGCTCTAATTTTCTGATAATGATTATTACTTTTCCTTCCCTATTTTTTACCCCATCATTAGGTTTCAAACCTGTTTTCCAAAAGTCTGTGAACTACATAGCAGAATATAATAGCAACATTGCTACATTTAAGACAATTTAGAAGTATTCCATTGTAACTATTAATTTAAGGCAGGCTTTAAAAAAATAAGCAGCTCTGTCATTTTTGACATTGTGTTAACTTCATTCATTATAATTTGAATCACAAACACTAAAAGGAAGATCTTATGATTATTAATGTCTCTTTTAACAAAGCTGAAGATGCTGCAAACAATCAAAACCACTGGAAATTTACAACAGATCTTTTGCAATTACTTTATTAGGAGCAAGTAGAAAAATGCTTGTAATTCTTTCAAGGGAATATCACAAAAGTTTTATTGATTTTTAATAATCATCATACACAAAACGTACTGTAATGGAAGGGATCCAGATCTTGTATTCTTAGAATAGATCTAATTCAATGGTCTTATTCTAAATATAAATAAAGTGAGGTCAAAGTCAGTTGGTATTTGTGTTAAGCTTCATCAAGTAAAAGTGAGCATTAATGAATATATTAATGGGAGGGCATCTCCTGAAACAGTTTTGTGGAATGTATTTTACTCCATTTAATGAAATTGTTTCTTTGCTTCATTTCAGAATGGCTACCATTATTCCACAGCACTCTTATTCCTTGTGAATTGCAGAGTTCTACATGCCAGAATTCTATTGTTCTTTCTTATGATAATTACCAAAAATAAAAAGACAAACAAAATATGCAAATAAACAAGTCCTAGAGAAAAATAAAGAGAATAATTTCTACCATCTCTTTTAATAATAAAACCCAAGAAAATGGCAGAGATCTTTTTCTATTTAATCTCAACATGACATGTGAATAGCACTATCTTCCATAATAACATTTTGTTCTTGATTTCTAAGCCCGGGCTTTATCTCACTGATTGTTTTTTGAAGATAGGAAAGTTCTGATCTTGATTACCCATGTAAAAGAAAACCTGACACCAAAAAGAAAAGAGCAAAAAATTCAGGACTTCATTGGTTTGTTGCGTTGAGGTAATATATAAGGACAGTGACATTTCCTGACTCCAATAAATGTTTACTTAGAAGTACGTTTCACTGAATATATTGATATTTAGAAAAATATGATTGGGAATAAATTTAATTATTCTTCTGAATTAACATCCTTAAGAAGATTAGCAATGTTGGAACAGCATATTCTATTTCAAGTAACAGCTGTAAGCTGAAAACAAATAACAAAAATGACCATGGCTGCCATTGCCATCATTTTTATACTTGAAGGTGGCATCACTCTGCATAATGATGGGGCACATGTTTCCAAGAACATAGAAAGGATAAGTATGCTGGAGCTCAGACAGGTAAAAGTTGCTGATTTTCATTACTATAATGTAATGGATATTTTAATTTATTAAAGAGGGGAAAAGTCCCAATATTTTTTCTTGTCTAATGAAGTTTAGAGGGACTTCACATTCTCCTCTGATGGAGTAAAATCAGTTATAGAGTGAAGGACATTATCATTTGTTGTCTTCACACTGGAGCTATCAATTAAAGAAAGTGAGAAAGCGAAAGGACTTGTGGTTGAAAGTGCTTCTCCAGGGAGCAAAAGTCTCCCCAGCAGTGAACTGACTGTTAAATAAATGATGCACTTAAAAGTTAACCTTTCTTTTAAATTGAGATAATAATTTTTATGTGATGTTCTATGATTTATTTATGGCTTCCTTAAGCCTATAATATCATCTTACCTCACTAAAGTCACTAAGGTAATGCACCTAATAGAACATTTGCATTTATTAGAGACAATGCAGGCTCTTCGAGGGTCAAAGCATACCTCTGTGCTTATGCTGAGGGCTTAAAGAGACAATAGGTCAGGCTTCCTGGAAAATGAAGTCCCGTCCACAGAAAATTTTCATGCAAAACTGGAGACTTGTCATCGGGCAAAATTTGTGAAAAGGTTCATAACCTTTGTTACAAAATTCAATGAGTATTTAACATTCAAGTGTGTTTGAAAATATTCCCTTCTTCTATTGGACTATTATAAGAATAAAAATAAATTAGAAGGACTTGCCTGAGTCAGAGAAGAAGGTTCTTTTTATTTGAAAGAGACAAGAAAAGTTTTGAGCAGACCCAGGTTTTCTCAGTGAAGACTATTGAATAGGGCTTCTGTTTCCAACATAGCATGAGATGTCTCAACCGTAGGAACCTTCTGGAAGAAGTAATGCTTACATTTTATCAGGAAATATATGAGAAGATAATGGTAGAGGGACTTCCAGGGGAGGCATAGCAAACTAAAAATAACTGCAGAATCTGAATCAATGATTGCAGCAAATATAAAGGAACCGGTGAGCAAACCAGTTCCTTGGAACCATTTTGGGTAAGGACAGGACAGGGGATTAACCTCTATGTTCCAGAGGGTTGATTCACTTTAGGAGACAGCAAGTTTTACATGGACTGGAGCAAGATTTCATATCTTGCTCCTGACCATGGCAGAGATTTTAAAGGAAACTGACTTCACCAACATTGCTTTCAAACCACTTTCTGAAATTGTTCATTAATTAGTTCAAGCTGTTAAAGACCTTTGGGCCTACAAATTTGAAAATTTTTCAAAATTTCAAATTTTGGTGAGTCTACTTTCACTTCTGAATAAATAAGTTCAAGAATCTAAATAAAATAGAAAAAAAAACCCCAAATAATATTTTGATCTTAGAAAGTTATTAATAGATGAAGGGTCCAGATAAAATTGGAAACTTTCACAATAAGTTTTTGGAATTAATTATAAAGAACAACTAGCTTCTTATGGCAAATGGATTTTGTTTTGGTTTTTATAGGATAAAGTAAAGATAAACAATTTCATGATTTCAAAAATTGTACACTAAAATTTTGGGTAGAGGAAAGGTTTACAAACATATACAGTGTTGCAAAATGCCATAACAACAACAACACTGAAGGAAGCTTTTGATGAACCGAATCAGAAAATAGTAGCTACATTTCAACAATAAGGTAATAATGTCCGCTTCTTGGATATACTCTGTCAAAATATATTATTGAAAAAATGATTGATGTAGAACAAATTTTATCTGATAAGATAGAAATGGTGCCAAAAGTGGATTTACAACTGACAAGCTAAGGGAATGACTTAGAAAAGGATATTTCAGCCAATGGATTTGCAAAAAACAAACAAAACCTGGCTGAGGTTTTAAAATGTAAAAGGGAAATACAAATGACAATATAATTTTATCCCAAATTTATTCTGTGTGATGGGGCAAATAAATGAAGAGAAATAAAAAATCCTAAACAATATTTAATGAAATAAAGATTGAGACTGTTAACAGAAGGAAGAGCAGGAAGGAATATAAAGTTGGTTTATTTGATGAAGGTTAAAACAAGATATGTTGTTGCTTCTGACAACCCTGTACAAATTTTGTACTGATGCCAGCATGGGAAATATATTTTATGGATTTGTTTATAGATAAGATATATGTCATGGGATGAAAAGCTTAATATTTACAACTGTAGACTGGATGAAGAGTCACTAAATTATTTTGTACTTGTGATGAAGTTTGGAAGTTACTTCCTTATATATTTCTTTTCTCTTTCTTCTCTATCTTTTTCTTGTATTTTTTTCTTCTCTCTCTACTTTTTTCTTAAAGTTTAGTTTGTATTAGATTTTACTATTACAATTTAAATTCTTAATAAAGATTATAAATGCAAAAAGGATGTTAATGGCAAGAACAAAGAATGAAAAAATGAAAAAATATAATAATAGGATTAAAAGAAATGGAAATAAGATTTTTAAAAATTGGAGTGACATAGGCTTAGAGAATTGTCTTTATGTGAAAGTTGAAAGGTTGAAAGTTATTGTGTCCTAAACTATGTTTTGCCAATAGTTTTGCCAATAAGTTTTGCCAGTAGTTTTTTTTTCTTTTGTATCGATTGAGTTCATGATGTTTAAAACAGAGCTGAGGTATCTACTACTTATTTAAACTATAACTCCCAGTACCTATAGATGAATGTGGGAATCAAAACAATCAAAACAGCCATAACTAAAATCCACCTCTTTCTATTGCGTTTTTCCCTTTCCTTCATTCCTTAATGCCCCACCAGCTTCCTTCACGATTGGTTATGTAGATGTGGACTGATGATTTTGTGATTCATCAACATGTTTTTGAGCCCTATAGTAGAGAACCAGCAGTAGAGACTGGTGCAGAGGTGATATTTGGCAAGTTCGGATCAGTACTGGAGAACCATTAGTGGAAATTTTGAGTAGTTCGGAGAACCGGAAAATACCACCTCTGACTGGAGATTTACAGCATCCTTCCCTGCCATGCCCACCAAGCCACGTCCACAGAACCGGTAGTAAAAATTTTTGAATCCTACCACTGGAGTAATTGCTGCAAAGGTATTTTGGTTTTTTTCCCCTACGTGCTGTAGTTCCACCCTTGGTCTGCCCATGGACCTTTGAGATATGTATGGCTTCATAAATTATGCAATTCTGCTCTAAATTTGCAGAATCCAACATTTTAGAGATAAGTGAATATATGACACAACTTACTCAACTTTTTCTAATTTAACTGAAAGCTCTTTATATCACTCATTGTCTGATTTGTGACTTAATAATAGCTCAAGAAAATCACTCTAAGATAGTGACAGTCAGGACTTAGATTTGATAATATTAATTGTGGAAGAATGAGGTATCACTAAATAAATCATATTTTGTTATTTGCTGTCTTCTGAGATAAAAGAGAGGAGATATTTTTGAAGTATCAGAAAAAGAGGAAAGCACGAGTAAAAAATTGTTTTGATTTTGTTATAGTCAGATAATATTGTAATGTATATTCTAATATTTCACTCATGTAAATATTTAGTTCAACTTAAACACAAAAATGTGAAATGTGATTCATGCTTGAGCTACATGCAATGTTACATAACCTCACAAATGTAAACTAATTCATCTGATTGATTGAAATTGCCAAGATAATTAGTAAGATGGCATGCAGTTATAAGATAAGGATGAAACTAAAGCTGAAAACAGCACAAACAGCTGATAAAATATTTGATTGATACTCTTGCTTCAAATATCACAATTTTATATACAGCTGCACTGTAGCTTTCAGAATTGTAAGCAGGAAGAATATTGATACCAACAACATTCTTCATACAGAGTTAAAATTTATAACTACCACAAGTGAATAGTATTCTTAGTAGTTCTATTGTTATTATGTTCAGCCAAACCTGATCAATGATGTTCTGTTCCCATTTGCAGCAAGTACCAACTTTGTAACATAAATAATAAAATATGACTAAATTACCCAAAGAGAAGGTGAAGGGAGATGAAATAATAATGAATTTCAGCATTGTTCAATCCTGACTGGCTCAAGACTTACTCAGCTTTCTATCCTTCTGAGGTGGGTAAAATGAGGAATCAGATTGTTTGGGCAAATGCTGACTCCATAAACCATTTAGAAAGGGCTGTAAAACACTGTGAAGTGGGATACAAATTAAGTGTTATTGCTATTGTTCTTAAGCTTTCCTCAGCTAAGGACAAAAATAAAGTGGAGCCAATTGTATTATTTGTGAGTGAGGGTTTATCAAGCACATTTTTGTGGAAGCATCCATTCCTTCTGACAAACCAATCTCTCTCTCTCTCTTTCTCTCTCTCTCATTCTCTCTCTCGTCATCTCCTCCTATTTCACACATCTTGGAGGGGTTTTTTTTGTCTTTCTGATTCATGCACCAGAAGAAAGATTTGATTGCTTGTAAAGGGCTTTCCAAATCAATTGAATTCTGCATTCAACTTGTGGTTGTATTTTGTCCACCTTATTTTGCAGTATGTGTATACTGTAACATGAAAGAGACCAGAAATGATGGAATTTAGACACAAACCTCAGGCACATAAATATAATAAGTATATTATTAAACTCATTTTTTAATTGAACAGACCCTAGGTAAACTATTGTATCCTATTCTTGACATCACATTATAGGAAGGATATTGACAACCTGGAGCATATCCAAGGAGAGCAGACAAAAAGATAAAGCCTATGTCACACTGCACCAACGGATGCAAAGAGGATGTAAAATGGACAAAAAAGCTTGCCATCTGTTG
>BHFT01048189.1:0-22861 GCA_004320025.1 Laticauda laticaudata | reverse complement strand
CAGAACTACAATGACGTGGGATAATACCCGAAGGAAGCTAAACAGCACATATATATATATATATATATATACATACACTGTTCTTAATATTGTAATTACTATCGGAGAATATATGTAAAAGAAATAAAAATTGCCACACATTTTTCCATGACAGAAAAAATAATTGGGTCCTGGTCCTTAAAGCCTTTATTAATTACATTTAAGTAGAACCATAAGCATTTGAAAATTTGAAGAAGAAAAGATTTTATTTGCATGCCCTGTAACTCATTCCTTGACCAGTGCATTTAACATATTCTTTCCTTCCTTCCTTTCTTTCTTTTTGAATTTGTAGGTTTCCTAAGTACTGGAGACCAAGCAGCAAAAGGCAATTATGGATTACTTGACCAAATTCAAGCTCTGAGATGGATTGAAGAAAATATTGGATCATTTGCAGGAGACCCCAAAAGAGTTACAATTTTTGGATCGGGAGCTGGAGCATCTTGTGTTAGTCTCTTGACATTGTCTCACTATTCAGAAGGTAACCATTTTCCATGTTAAATAATATGATTTTAGTAGTCATAATTGCAATAGCACTTAGACTTATATACTGCTTTATAGTGCTTTACAGCCCTCTCAAAGCAATTTACAAGTCAGCATATTGCTCCCAACAATTTGGGTCCTCATTTTACCCACCTCAGAAGGATGGAAGGCTGAGTCAACCTTGAGCCTGGTGGGATTCGATCTGCCAAATTGCAGTAGGAGTAGCTTGCAGTACTGCACTCTAACCACTGAGCCATCAAGGCTCTATAAAGTAAGAATGAATTGCAAAAACAATAGGAATTAGTTCCAGAAACTACTGCAGATAATGTTCAATTTACAACCACAATTTATGTTTAACTAAAACATTTGTTAAGTGAAACACTACAGTTGTTAAGTTAGTTATGCAGTTGTTAAGTGAGTGTGACTTCCACATTGATTTTGCTTGTCAGAAGGTCGCTAAAAGCTATCACATGACTCCAAGACACTGCAATTTTCATAAATATATTCCAATTGCCAAGTGTCTGAATTTTGATCATATAACTATGGAGATGTGTTGGGTCCTAAGTAGAAAAACAGTTATAATTCATTTTATTCAGTGTCTCCATAACTTCTAATGGTCACAAATGGTTGTAAGTCAAGGATTACTTGTACGATATCAGCATCTTAGGAATTGGTATTATATCAACTGTACGAGGTTTTCAGTTCCAATTTTTAAAATAAAAACAATAGCTTTTATGTAATATTAGACACATATGGCCTGATGGATCATTGTTTCAGAGAAACAGAATGACTAAGTATGGGCAAAAAAACAGCAGTGGTAGCAGAAGTGACTTCAGTCCAGTAGTGCAGCAGCAACCTATAGCAATGAAGCAGCCACATTTTTTTCCAAATTTCATTCCCATGGGAGTCATAGATTACAGATTTGGAATGCATTCTGTAAGTTGGCCCATTTGAAGTCCCTTGGCTTAAAAATTGTTGCCCTGTGACGCACTGTTTGCCCAGTTAAAGGTCATGACAATAAGTGTTTTTGTAACATATGGAGTAAATCAATAAACTAACCAGGACCTAATGATCTTCATAACTACTAAATAAAATTAATAATTTTAAAATTCCATTTTTAAAAAAAATATAGCAAAAATACCCAAAAATATTTTGCTGCTATTAGATTGGTCAACCATGCATACTGCAAAAGACAAAAGAAAATATACATTTGTGCTAGACTGCACAATACTCTACTGAAATATTCTATTCCATTATTACATTTAAAATTGAGTTGATTGAATCACTCCTTTGAATAAAATCTTCAAACTTGATTGTGAAATCACTGTTTCTCTGTTTTGAAGTAGCTTATGTATAAGAGATTTTGTGAAGTTTAGCAAAGTCCAGATAGAAATTTCAAAAGCATTAAAGGGTTTTTTTTAAATAAAAAAGTTCATGTTGCCAGTTAACAATTGCTATCAACTTGTATCTATGTTCGGAAGAAACACTAACATCTGGCTCCATAGATGGATTCAGTGAAAATTGGAGTCAATTATTTCAATGTACTACATATTTCAGAAATAATTTCATCTCCTAAATATTCACATTGGATTTTTCATTTTTTATATAATGAACATTGAATTTGAGAGGAAATATAGCTACCATTTGGCAAGAGGACTGCAATAATGTTTTGTTGTCATTGTTATAAGCAAAATGAATTGTGCTTTCTCTTAATCAGTGCTTCTTCTTGATATTATAAATATTCCTTTTGCTTTGTCTTTTGTGTATGTGTGTGTATTTTAATTTTCACTTTTGCACCTGCAGGTCTGTTCCAAAAAGCAATCATTCAAAGTGGAACAGCCCTGTCCAGCTGGGCAGTGAATTACCAGCCTGCCAAGTACACTGCAATTTTGGCAGAAAAAGTGGGCTGCAACACTTTGGACACTACAGACTTAGTTGAATGCTTTCGGAATAAGAACTACAAAGAACTCATTCAGCAAACAATCACACCAGCTACATACCACATTGCCTTTGGGCCTGTGATTGATGGGGATGTAATTCCAGATGATCCACAGATTCTAATGGAACAGGGAGAATTTCTCAACTATGATATAATGTTAGGTGTAAACCAAGGAGAAGGTTTAAAATTTGTAGATGGAATTGTGGATAATGAAGAAGGCATATCTCCAAATGATTTTGATTTCTCCGTATCTAATTTTGTGGACAATCTATATGGTTATCCAGAAGGGAAAGATACTCTTAGAGAAACCATTAAATTCATGTACACAGATTGGGCAGACAAGGAGAATCCTGAAACACGAAGGAAGACCCTGGTGGCACTTTTTACTGATCACCAATGGGTTGCACCAGCTGTTGCCACAGCAGACCTCCATGCTCAGTATGGTTCTCCAACATACTTCTATGCATTTTATCACCACTGCCAAAGTGAAATGAAACCCAGTTGGGCTGATTCTGCACATGGTGATGAAGTCCCTTATGTGTTTGGTATCCCCATGATCGGTCCTACTGAATTATTCAACTGCAACTTTTCAAAGAATGATGTCATGCTCAGTGCGGTTGTTATGACTTATTGGACAAACTTTGCCAAAACAGGGTAGGGTGACACTTAACATTTTAAGCATATTGTTCCTTTATAATGATATAATTATAATGATAAAAGCTTCTCTTTTGATATTCTTATAAAATCCTTCTCGTTGGACTGGCCCTTGTTTCACAGAGAGCACCCTGCTATAGAAGGAAAGCAGTATTGTCCAAACATAATGTACAAGCAAGGCAAGCTTAAAAGAAGGTGCTGGAGATTTTGGAGAATATGACCTCCATGTATGTAGAAGGATTAGGATTCATTATTTTATTTTACAAATTATTCTGAATAGCTTTCAAGATCTTGGAAGGTACAGTCCACACATGTGTACAATCAAACTTATCTCTATCAAAAATAGGCCTTGTCCCACCAACCCAGTTTAAAAGAGGCAAGGCACCTTTCATAGATATTATGAAGACAACAGATCACATTTCTTGCTATCCAACTTCTGTCAATAAAAGTACATTTATTTGGAAGAATAGTGATACAAAATATAATTCATTAATCAAGCACATTTGATTGTGGTTAGTTTGTCTGTTTCAGCCCTCTTTTTTCCCACAACACTTAGGGCAAGAAAGAAAAAAGAAAGAAAGAAAAAAACTGATTTAACCAGACTGCCACTGGGGTTTCTTTATAGAATAAATTGGTTTCCTTTTTAAAATTAAAGATGGGGTAAAAGATATAAAAGAAGTAATTATATATGTTTGTTCCTTCATCTAGGATGGTATATGATTAATTTTAGAATATTTAGTTTCTTAAATGTGAAAGCTCCCAATATATATTTTCAAGCATATGAAAAGAACATAATGCTACAGTAGATCAAAGGAACTTATTGGTAAAGCTAACAGAAAACATTTTATATAAATATCTTAATTTATAATGTAGTATTTCCCCTTCTAAATAGCAGTGACGGTTGTTTTGTTTCAGGTTTTGAAACTTTCTTTTTCGTTTTCTTTTCTTGTCTTAGTATTGAATTTTAAGAAAGGTCCTTGCAGTGCACCAAGGGCCCATAAATCTTTCCAATGAACCTTTATGGCAAATCCGAGCTTTCAGAACCGCAGCTCTACTGCAGTGCAGAAAATGGTATGCAGCAATATTGGACAGTTCAGAGAAAAACACAGTGTCCTGATTCATTCAGGAGCTTAAGTGGATTTCATAGGATTTTAAAAAGTCAGACTGGCATAGTACATATCACAAAAAGCAAGCAATTGTTTCTGTTCCACAAAGAAACCAGAAGAGAACGTATCCTTCTCTACACTAAAAAGTGATATATGTACTCCTCCTTCCTTGACTCCTAAATTTAAACAGTATTTGTGCATTTTGGATGGATGGAAAATGGATGTATGGATGAATGAACAGATAGATCAATCCCACTTTGGCCTCCAACCATTTTCCCCATAAAAATCATAAATAGGTAGATATTAGATTTTTACAGAATCTTCTGAATTTGACTGGCTCGATACCAACTATACTCGTAGAATGCATATAATTACTTGAGTTAGAACAAAGTGACTGTTTTTCCAAAAGAAATATACTTCTTTGTTTAGAAACATATACACAATTTGCATATTTGTAAAGCAAAATACATAGATTAAATGAATTGTCCGATACAATAGTGCTCAACCTATGACCACAACTGAGCCCAAAATTTCTGTTGCTTAAGCAAAACATTTGTTAAATGAATTTTGCCTCCTTGTATGATCTTTCTTGCCACAGTTGTTAAGTGAATCACTGCAGGTGTTAAGTTAATTACATGATTGTTAAATGAATCTGGCTTCTCCATTGATTTTGCTTATCAGAAGGTCACAAAAGGTGATCACATGACCTGGAGACAATGCAACCATCATAAATACATGTCAGTTGCCAAGCATCTGAATTTTGATCATGTGACTATAAGAATGCTACAACAGTTGTAAGTGTGAAAAACAGTCATAAGTCAGTGTTTGCAATGCAGTGGTGGTATTCTACCAGTTCTGCCTGGTTTGGCGAAACCGGTAGCTCCGAGGATCATCTGTGAGCGAACCGGTTCACTCCTACAATCAGCTACTGAGCCCACCTACCTGCCCTGGCTATATTCTTACCTTTATTTCCTGTTTTTCAACCTCAGCTGCTTTGTGCAGCACAGCCATTTGCCATGCATCAGCTGTTTTACACATAGGGCTTGTAGCAGAAGGCGAGTTGCAAATGCTGCATGTGTGCAAAGCATACATTTGGCATGCACACACAAAGCATGCGCTCACACCAAACCGGTAGGAATTTTTTTTGAAATCCACCACTGTTACAGTGCCTTTGTAACTTCTAACTGAACTTTTGTAAGTCGTGGACCACCTGTAGTGAGTATCTCAGATACTGTATAAGCATGATGAGTTACTTATGAATGCTAGATCTTATGAAAAGGATAATTTTATTAGGTTAATATAAAATTTTATAAAGATTAAATTATAGTTTTAACAATAGTAGACAATAAAAAAACCTTGGGAGAATTTTACAGTAGTTATGGATATTTAAAACCACAGGTACATTTTACCTATACAGAAGAGAAAGGAAGGGAGAGAGAGAGAGAGAGAACATTCAGTGCAACTCAATGTAATACAGTACGCATCTTACCACCTTATTGAAAAAGAATTTATATGTCAAGAAAAACCAGAGGAAAAAATAATAAAGCTTATAACAGAATACAGAATGCTGAACACAATAGTTGCAGTGGACAAAATATATTCACATATTTGTCCAATTTTGAAGACAACTCTGTAATTGTTACCTCAGCAAAAGCTTAGTATTTTATTTTAAAAAATTATTAAATACTAATGCAATGCAATAAAAATTGTTTTGCTTCAATTCTTCTAAAACAGGATGAAGCAATTGTTACTGTGGTTAATAAAAGGACATCATCATGAATCTCACTGATCTACTTCATGGAATTTTCTTCAATTTATGTAGAAGAACTTAGCAAGAAAAATTTTACTGTTTTCTTTTCATCTCTTTCACTCAACTAAAACTGACAACACTTTGTATCTATGTGAAATCTAGGAGTTCTGTCTTGTTTCCAGAATGCATTTTCAGTTCTTATTACAAGTTTTGTCTTAAGTAAACAAGATGGGGAAAATCCAATGTGAGAACTTTCAGGACATCCCTAACAATGACAGAGCCAAAACTTGAAGTTGAAATATTCCTTCCTCTCTTTGTTTTGTTACCTTTAAAATTTGGACCACCCATTTATATCAACCCTTTCTCTCTTAGGGGAAGAACTTGATTTAAGCAAGAGCCATTTTATCCAGCTGAAGCTAAATTAAATTCTAGGGATTAATTAAAATGCTAAAAATAATCCATGATTATTTTTATATATAGCAGAATTCGTTTTTTGCATTTTTGTATGTGTTTGATAGATAGTAGGTTGGCAGATAGATGCCATTTCTTTATTTATTGTGTTTAGTCAAAATATGAAAATCAAAGCAAGGAACTTGAAATCTATTTAACAATTAATAGAAACCACACAAAACCCTTCTATATCGAGCATATAGATCACTGTAAAAATATTTAGGATGGTATAAGAATTTCCCATCAAAAAATTTTATAACTGTTTTTGTATATGCAAACCAAGCACTTTTTAAATCACATCATCCATATTTTACACTGGATCCAATTAAAGTAAAGACAGAGTTGATAGTTTATAATAGGCCAGATCACAAGTTAGAATGTGATCTATATATTTACCAGAAATCTAAAACTCTAGATCTAAAACTATAAATCTAAACCAGAAATTCACAGACACTGTTTTTTTTTTCTCAACATGTATTGCCAGTGGCAAAATCTAATAGATATCTACATTGTACAATCCAATTTTGGAAGGGTAACTGAATGGAAAATGTAGAATGTAGCCTGAATAATTTCAAATAAAGTTATATTTATATTTTTGGTAATTTGCATTATAGCAGGTTTCATACCTTT
Organism: Laticauda laticaudata; assembly: GCA_004320025.1. Classification (NCBI taxonomy): domain Eukaryota; kingdom Metazoa; phylum Chordata; class Lepidosauria; order Squamata; family Elapidae; genus Laticauda; species Laticauda laticaudata. The sequence goes on along the minus strand of BHFT01048189.1, from coordinate 15,813 downwards.
GCTTGAAACAATTTGTTGCAGGAATATAGTTGCAGCTTTTATACAAATTATATTTTCAGTCTAATTATTGACATTGGAAACATGTTCAATTTCAGTAGCCATTAATACAAATTACTGCTGTTCCAACAAAAACAATAGTTAACATAGCAAAAAGTATTTATTATGATTTGCCATAACAGCCCTCTATAATTAAAATGAAACCCCAAGGAAGGACCAGTTTTCCTATGACAAGGAAATGAGTGAAGATTACTGTACATATACAGAAGATAGAAAAAAAATCCATTCTATTCTCAAAACCTTTAATGGTCTTTATTTCAAAATTCTTAGTTTTTATAAAGAGAGATTTCCAACACTAATTACAACTTTCAAGGTTTGACATATTTAGCCTTTTTTTTTAAAAAAAAGATTTCTATATTCATAGGCAGCTTACGTAAGCCATAATAATAATGGTTATTACCTTTAAAAACTTACTTGAAGCTTCATCTAGTATAGACTGGACACTTTTCAATAGTTATTGTTGGGAGTGCATTATACCTGTATAGTGAACCCTGCATTAGCTGCCTATTAGCTTCTAGATAAAATTTAAAGTGTTGATGTTAATTCTTTATGGCTTAGTGCCAAGCTATCTAGAGAGCTGCATCTTCCATTGGCCCATCTGTTACAATCATGTTAGAAAAAGCAGCAGATAGTTCTCCACATTCAAGAGGTCGTGAGAGTTAACATTCAGAAATAATGTTTTTTAGTGGCAGTTCTGGCCCTTTGGAATGACCTCCTGCATGAGGAGGTGCATATGCCACTTCTGAATATATTGCAAACTGGGCTCTTTCAGAGAGAGCATTTAAATCATGATACCTCCTTGACATTATGTGTTTTATGGTTATTTATAAACATATTTTAACTGGATTTATGTGAGCAACTGAGAATGTTAGATTGTGATGAGATAATAGATGACAAATAATTTTGAGGAAACATACCACTCAACATCATGAAGTAGCCCCTTTTCATACTAGCATCCCAAATCAAATTCAAGTTGCCAAGTCATGAAGTTTGTTCAGTGCTGTCACAATTCATAGTTCATCCCTTTATATAGGCAAAGGGATGGCAAAACCTGGGGTGGAGTGAAAAGGGAAACAGCCGAGAATCCATACATATCCATAAAGAAAGTCCAGTTCCATGTCGTTCAACCTTATCTAACTCTAAACAGGTGTATAACCTTTTGGCAAAAAGTTAGTTTAATTGAACCTTCACATGTAGAGCTGGTCTTTCACACCTGACATTTTACCCACTTTCTGGATGCCTGTGTCCATGCCTATTATTGAAATCTGCATTTGTGAGCTATTATTGAAAATTCCTGAATATTTGCCTTTAAAAAAAAATAACTTCAAGTATTCCTTTCATATGTTAGGCAAATACACAATTCATTTTGCAAGTATTATAAAATGAATCAGAGCATATATTTTGGGCAAGTATTCTGATCTAAATAGACTATACTCTATTAGTCATAACCTTGAAACTCAAGATATCATCAAGTAACGACTGTAACAAAATTGACTTTAGCTCTTGTAATATATTTGAGTATGTAAGTTGATTATTTTTAATATTATTTATTTGTATACTTTTAGGGATCCAAACCAGCCTGTTCCCCAAGATACAAAATTCATCCATACAAAGCCTAATCGTTTTGAAGAAGTTGCTTGGTCTAAATACAATCCAAAAGACCAGCTTTATCTGCACATTGGTTTGAAACCCAGAGTTCGAGATCACTACCGAGCAACAAAAGTCGCTTTCTGGTTAGAACTTGTACCACACTTGCACAATTTGAATGAAATATTTCAGTACGTTTCCACTACAACTAAGGTGCCACCACCTGATATGACATCATTCCCATATGTTACCCGACGTTCTCCTGGGAAATTTACTACCAAACGCCCATTAATGACTCCAAGTAACAATCCAAAGCATTCAAAAGACACCCAGAAAACCTCTCCAGAGGATACAAGTGTTCTGATAGAAAACAAAAGAGATTATTCCACGGAACTAAGTGTTACTATTGCTGTAGGAGCATCATTATTATTCCTCAACATTTTGGCATTTGCGGCCTTGTACTATAAGAAAGACAAGCGACGTCATGAGACACACAGACGGCCCAGTCCCCAAAGGAACACAACCAATGATATTGCCCATATACAGAATGAAGAAATTATGTCACTGCAGATGAAACAGCTTGAACATGATCATGACTGTGAGTCACTGCAAGCTCATGATACCCTGAGACTCACCTGTCCACCTGATTACACCCTGACTCTTAGAAGATCTCCAGATGATATTCCACTCATGACACCCAATACCATAACCATGATTCCAAATACATTAACAGGAATGCAACCTTTGCATACTTTCAACACCTTCAGTGGAGGACAGAACAGTACTAATTTGCCTCATGGACATTCCACCACTAGAGTATAGCTCAGTCATTCACCCATCACATATCACCTGGAAGATTAACCATAAGAAAAGGGGGGGGGATTCATATTCTCCATCAAGAAATTTGTGAAAATGAAAAGTTAAAAGGTGACAGAGCAGAACAGTCATAATTTCAAATCCTTTCCATAGGAACTGTGATATTCAAGAAAGATCACCCTCTCAAACCCTGTGAAATGTGAAATGTGTACATTGCTATTAGGATTCCGCTTTAATATCTCAACCACTTTGATTGAATATAAGAGTTGAGGCCTGAAGAAAGTCTCCTAGAAAAGGATATATATTGAGCATAATGAACAGAAACAGAACTTTTGAAACACAGAGCCAGTGACTGTACAGGGTTTCTTCTTCTTTTTCTTTCAATAAATAAAATTTAAAAAAAAGATGTTCTATATGTGCCATACCATAAATGGCCCTTGTTATACAAAAGATGTCATCATGGGCTTTTACCCATCCTAAGAAGCTGTAATCCAGAATGGGGAAATAAGATTTTATTATTATTAAAAAAAAATAGGACTGACTATGCAGTAAATATGTATAGTTCTGTGCAAAGAGATGACTTGCCAGCCTGAACTATATTTAAGGAACTTTGTAAAAAAAAAAAAAGTGTACATAGCTGTGAGTTTTAAAAAAGAAGCTTTTATTGATGTTTTCAGTTTGAAAAAAGCTTTTAGAAAGATTGTGCTTTCAGTTGTGATCTATGTGTATAAGCATTAATCATACCACCTATGTTTCCTCCCAGACCTAAAGGAGGGTATTCTTCTTTATTACTACTGATGATCCAAACATGAAAGATTTTTCCTAATGTTTCATTTCTGGGAAAACATGTTGTAGCATACAAAGGACACGGATGACTGTGTGGCCTGCTAGATTTTCCTTTACAGGCTAAATAGATGCATGTTAAGGCATCCGTAGATAGGAAACAGGATTTTATTTTTTCTCCCTTAATGGAAAGAAAACTCTCCGCCCACACGCCACCCCACCATTTTCCTTTCTCTTTGTGTTAACATCCATTATATTGCAACACAGAGGCAAACTGGAAGAATTTCAACAAGTTTGTTCAGTTGATGTAGGAACCTGATTTTTGGTATCCTATGTGCCATGAACCTTTACTTCTTTCAGACAGCCTACTTTCTAAAGCAGTTTTTTTCCTTTGATAAGATTCTGCCTGCTCTAGCAGATGTTAGAAAAGGTTATGCAAAGAAGGGAAATTGATATAGCTACGTTGAACATGGAAATCACACACGTTAGACAAAGAGCGATATTATTTTTCCATGAAGTTCTTGTTGGATCAGTAGCTAAAACTTTTGATCTATTTTAATCAAGCTTAAGCTTGATACCACAGAAAGCAAGTGAGAAACCATATTAATGTATAATGGGTGACTTGTTTTGAAGAAGTTAGATCATTTCATAATTCATCATTATTCTATAAGAAAATATTCACATCATCTACAAATGCAGGGAAGTGTGATGTGAAATGCAACTGTTCCAACAATATGCCTGGCATCTCTGTATAGAGTTGAAAAACAATTCTAAAGAAAATAAATCAACAAAATAAACCAGACATTATAAAAGAAGAAATTGTTATTAGTGAATTACAAATGGTTTATAAGGGTAGAAACCAAAGATATTTGAACACAGTTGCTCTGCACAAGATCACAGCTTTCCTGGGGTGTACATTCTGTTTTTTATTTTTCATTGAGGAAGGCACAATACTGCTATACTATCATCTTTATAACAATAAATATACATGTGATGTTATGTCACATAATGTAACACAGGATGCCTTCTGCTTTAAAATAGATAGTTTGAGCTAACTTACAGCTACTTTGATGTTTTGTTGGGTATGGAGTATGGAATATATGTACAGCTTCATGCTGTTTCTGAGAGAAAAACAGCTTCCTAGAGTAGCAAACAACAGCTGGAGACCTAATAGAATTGTTAACATGATCTTCCTTCTGAGAAAATGAAATTAGTACATATTTTCCTTTTCCTCCCAAATAGAATTTTAACAGTTCCGATTTTTACCCAATAGTCAAAGGAAGTCAGTGCATTCCTTGATTTTTTTAAATGTAATTGTAATGTATTTATTTTGTTAGTTTTATATTTCACTTTCCCGAGGAGCTCATGGCAGCAAAATAACATTTCTTCCTCCAGCTTTTCCTCATGAAAACAACCCTGTGAAATTGATTGGTCTTAAAAGTAGGGATTGGCACAAAGTCACCTAGTGAGTTTTCCTAGCTGAAGGCAGACTAGAAATTGGGACTTCTCAATCCTTGCCCAGTATCTTAATCACTTCGTGACACTGGCTGTCTAAAGCTGGATCTTTGCCTTCATGTCTAAAACATGATACTTCTTTATCACTCATTGAGGAATAATAAGGAAAATGATGGTATCTTATTCAGATGGGTATATTTGTTATGTGAATTATGGTATTTGTTTAGTACTTCCAGTTGTTTTCTGCTAGCAATATGTACAGTAATGTGTCAGACTTGTGACATTTGGATAAAACCATTTCTGTAAGTGAATGATTTTAGCTTTTAAAAATCAATGAAGATGATGTCACTTTAATAATTTAATACATCAAGACAGATGTATGATTTATAAATGGAAATTTTTAGGCTCTTCAAAGGATTGTATAATAATAACAACAAAGGATACTTTAAAGAATAGGAAAAAAAATCCCAGACTTTTCTTCTTAACCTTAAGAGGCACGCAGGGTTTTTTTTGTTATTATTTCTTCATTTTTTTCTTTTTGGTTTGCCTTAAGTAAGGACAGAAGATATATATGGCTGGACACATATGTATAAACTTTTCAGCAGCATTTTTAATAATAAAATATCACAGTATTTTCTAATGCTTTGTGCAAAGAATTGCGTGTTTATCATTTTTGTAAAACTACTATTTTGAAAATCTCTGTGTGAGTGTGCACATGTATGTGGCCATATGGATGTAATATGTAGTCCATAACGAACTTTGTCAACACATGAAAAGTGTTGAAATGATAACTCTAGATAAGTGTTGAAATGATAACCTGGATAAAGATAAATACTGTAACCAATCTTGCTATGAGTTTGCAGAGAGCTTTATGGAATGCCAGTTGCTGACCTTCGAACCACTGAATACAACAAATACTATCTAGAATTATCCATGAATTTTTCTTTCTTAGCTGAAGGTAGACTAGAAGTTGGGCCTTCTCAATCCTTGCCTAGTATATTAATCACTTCATGACACTGGCTGCCTAAAGCTGGATCTTTGCCATCATGACTAAAACATAACATATTATTTTCCTTAGTTACAGTCCTTAGTTACAGTCATGTGAAAAAGGATATTAAATATTGTTAACCAGAATACTAGCACTCACCAGGTTAAGGTAGTAATGACCTTACAATTAAGCATAATTATTAATTCAAATGAAAACTTCTGGAATCTTTTGGCTCAATAACTTTCTTAGTCTTATTTCTGATATTTAATTACTAGGACATAATATGCAACTTTATGTTAATATGTATGAAAACCATATACTAAATGGTTTCTTTCTACTCCATTATCAGTTCTATTATTTCCCCCTTCTTCAATCCTATTGAAAAACCTCAAAGACTGAGCACATGCAAAGAATGTGTTTTACCAAAGAGGTACAATAAGATCCTATAGAAGAGCTATCCTGTCTTCCTAAAAGCCATGAGTCTTCATATAACAAACTAATTTCAGACAGAGTTCCACAGTTAATAATTTGATCGTTTTTTGCATATATCACTACATCTATGAAGTTGGATATTCAATGAGTACTGTGAAGTATGTAAAAATGATATACTTATCATTATTTCTTAGAAAAGCATATGAAATATAAAATATGGCTAAAACATCCTTTCATTTTGGGAGCACCTGGATCTAAAGGAAGCAATCAGAAAACTATTTCTTTGAATTACATATTATTAATTTAATAATGACTAATTGGAAAATCTTATTTTGAAAATTCTGATCTTTTTCTATGTATATATCGTGTTTTTTGCTGTACATGTCTATGATCTTCAGAGGTAAATCTCTGGATCAGAGATACAGATTACATATTTTGTTGCTGTGCAACTCCCAACATTGTATGTGTGAATGTGTGGGCTTGTAGGCATGTTTAAGAAAGTACTTTTATTCTTGATAGTCATTTTCAGGCTGGATTAATTAACAAGTTATAAGGCAACTTTTTAAAAAATACACATCTAATCAAATATACAAGTCGTGGTAATTTTACACCAATTTATTTCTTACACAAATTTTATGCTGGGGCACACTGTAAAAACAAACCAAAATTTCACTTCCAGAGTATGAGATAAACCCTTGAATTGTCCTTCACAGAAAATCAAACAACGAGAGAGATTCATATTTTATAAGTGTTAAAATACTCTTAAATTATTATTATTTAGATATTTGAATATTTATTTTTAGACATAACTTTTTAAAGCAAGCACAGCAAATATAAAAAAGTTAAAATGCATATTGTGGATACTAAAAATAAATAAAAATTAAAATCTAAAAAAATATAATTATATATGTAGATAGATAGAAAAAATTCATTATGGGAAAAATAGTACCTCATGTAGTCACAAGATTAAACTCAGGCCCTCATAATTTTTAAAGAAAATCTGTTAAAATAAAAGCTGGAAATAAGACAAGGGGAGCACAAAAAAATAATCACATGTCCTCTGGATGGTTGATGCTAAAAAGAAAACTGCAAGACTGCAGTTCCCATGCATTTCAGGGCCAGGAGAGAAAGGGAAACCATTGCATTCTTAACTATGGCAGAGTTAAGACACTGAGTTCATTAATCTCACTTAGTAGAAGTTGAAATTGCTTATTTAGCTATTCTAAGGCTATTAGAGATCTTTGGAACAAGAAGTTTAGATTTACCTTCTTTCTTGAACAAAGATAAAAGAACTCTTAATTAGCCTACCAATAAATTATAACGCTTGTAAATTTATTTGATAGACATCAATGAACTTTAGTATCATGAAAGAAAACAGTACTTCTATCTTATGTTTTTTCAACCAATCTGGTCACAAGTTCTCTGGTCTTTTACATAAAAAATAATTATAGTTCAGAAAGACATATTTTTGCTCTTAAATACAGAGCACATACTCACCCGTGTGTCCCCCAAAATAAGACCCAGACTTATATTTTTGGGGACTCCAAAATAAGCACTAGAGCTTATTTTCTGGGAAACATGATTTCAGGGTGATCAGCCTGGCTGGGTAGCCTCCCCCCCAGCATGCACAGAAAAGGTGGTGCAGAAGCCAAGCACAGGTGAGTTGATTACCTGTCCAAGCAGCAGATGATGACAAAGGCATGGGGGGAGCAAAAAATCCAGATGCACTGAATGGTCGGTGGGCTGGAGCAGGCAGGTAGCCAAGGGAGGCTCATCTTCACACAGCAGCATCAATAGCAGATGGAGGCAGAGGCGTGGGGGGAGTGCACACAATCCAGATGTGCCATGCGAGCAACAGGTAAGTCAAGAGATAGTGGGCTGGAGTGGATGAGTGGCCACAAGAGGCTTGTCTTTGCATTTCTTGGCTTGCCTGCAGCCCCTGTGGTGCATCTGGATCACTTGTCTCCTCTGTTGCTTGGATAGATAACTCACCTGTGCTGTACAGGCTGTGGCTGCTGCTGGACACTGTTGGCCCCCTCATCCTTGCTGCCTCCGATGCTGGCCATGCCCATCCATCCCTGGGCTGATGACAATCTTCACTAGGGCTTATTTTTTGGATAGTGCTTATATTAGGCACATGCTTAAAAATCAGGCTAGGGCTTTTTTTTTATTTTTAGGAAAACATGATAGAACCTTGTTTATTTTCAATGTATAGAAAATGAGAAATTTCCAAGCTATATTTAGCATGTTAGATGCCTATATCATACTTATTATAGCTTTTTGCCTTAAGCTTGTTGTATAGTTCCACAACATTTCAGATTTTAAGATAAAAAAGTGCATACAAATCATTAAAAATCTGGTGAATATCAGAGTTGGAAAGGCTACCCAAACATATAAGCATTTTATAACATTATTAAGTTATATTCAATTGCTGCCTGATAGATTGAAAAACTTAAAACTCAAAAGCGTGACTTATTAGAGCTGGAGAATTACACAAACATTAAAATTATGGCACTAGTAAAGTACTGCATTGTTATAGCTTGTATCTAACTATAAGGGAGGACAAAGTTCAGATGTGCAATGTTTGAATGATTTTTTTAAATTCACAATTGATATGTAGCCCAGGAGAATGAGTCCCAAAGTCACACTTTCCCACCATAATCCTATTCACTGATCTAGCATCTGTCCACAGAGACATTCAGAAAGTCTTTCCAAATTTGAAATAAATTTCAAATTTTTGGACCTCCATATTATTGGAAAGATATGTTATCATAGAATGGATAATCTCAAATTTTAATTTTCAAGCTCTCTTTGTGCATTATAGAAGTGAAGAAAGTCACTGTGAACAATTGTAATTTGTAAAAAAAAAAAAAACTACTGGAGCCATGTCATTCATTATGAAAGCTGGTATTGAGAAAGAACATAGGTTCCAAATTGCATGGAGCTCTTAGCCAATCAGCAAAGATCTTCTTCAGGTATTGATTCTGATCTTGCAAATTCCCATCTCAGGCTCACCAAAAGTGGAATTTGTCAGTTTGTCATGTTCAGTTACCCTGTCATGGGCTAGATTCACTTATTGCATAACATCAAATAATACCAGTTTGAAACTATATATACTGAAAATTGCTCTTGTTGTGGCTGCTGCAAGATTAGTTGTTTATCAAGGGCACTTACTGGGGAATAGCTATAGTGCTGTTTTGAAATGTTCTTCTAGGGTCTTCCATAAAGAAAAAAATGTACAGGAAACTTAATGATGCTCTGCAAGAAGGGATTTTTGGGAATAAAAGTCTTTTGGGAGGCTTTTTTTACTTTGTTTTTACAGGAACAAGTGTTACATAATAACTTGGTGCAGTCCTTTGGGGAAAGAGGAACAAAGGCATTATATATTGCTTCATAAAATTGTTCTTAATTTGTGAGATTATTATTTTAATTATTCAGTATGAGTTCTCAGTTGTAATGTAGACATTCCTTTAAACAAGACTTCATCCATGTTTTGGAAATCTATACATATAAGTCTTCCAAAGCTGGGGTCATGAATACTATAGGTACCACATTTTTGCCCTCTGCTCAGAGAACAGGAATATTAGCTTTTTTCCTGAAAAGTTCATCATTCCAAATTTCTCTTCTGAGAAGAAGATAGGAAACCGAAGTGTTCGGATGCTGTAATATTATTAAAAATATTGATTTCATAACTATAAAAAATAAAATAACAAGATATCAAAAGGGGAAAATGAAAAATAATAGAAAGGAAATTCATAAGCATCATTAAAATGTTATATAATTTCAAAATAACAATGATTTGCTCTGCATATTAAAATGTTTTATATACATCTGAATATTGAAGTCAGTATTAAAGGATGTCTGAAAGCTAGTGTGTTGTAGCAATTAAGAAACCAAAAGACTGTGAGTTCTCTTCCTGCCTTAAGCAGAAAGGCAGCTTGGTGATTGTGGCTTAGCTTTAGGATGGAGGCAATGGCAAATCAGTTCTGAAATATTGCTTAGAAAATTACAGGAACTTGTCCAGACAGTCACTATGAATACTGATTCAAAGACACAAATAAAATAAAGTAACAACTGTAAACAGTATTACTCAAATTATAAATTGCAAACTGAGATAAAAGAGCTGTAATATTTTGACAATCTGAAAAATTAATAAATGTAAGAAATTATTTTGAGAAAAATGAATATTATAATCTAAATATGTCTCAGTGGCACAGTGGTTAAGAGTGCAGTACTGCAAGCTACTCCTGCAATTTGGCAGATCAAATCCCATCAGACTCAAGGTTGACTTAGCCTTCCATCCTTCCGAGGGTAAAATGAGGACCCAAATTGTTGGGGGTAATATGCTGACTCTGTAAACTGCTTTGAGAGGGCTGTAAAGCACTATAAAGCAGTATATAAGTCTAAGTGCTATCAATTGCCTGGATCTGATGAGTGCATGGAATTTGTTATTAGCTCCAACACATGGCTGAAGTAGGCAAAACACTCCAGTGGGAACTTCCCATCCACAAGCTCATCAAGGAACTTTTCCCCTTCCCATCCCAACGCCCACCCACGAGAGCTTTTTTGTTTTTTAAATTGTATTTCACCCCGCTTAATTAACCCGAGAGAGGAGAGAGAGTGACCCCCCCGCGGTTTAATGGAATTATCCATTTATTGTCAAACAAACTATGCTGAGAGAAGTAGTGCCTTAATTTTGGGAACGGGGGCGCAAGGGAGAAATTCTTTTGTTACAATTAAAAACATTACTAAGATATAAAGACTGGGGTAGAGGGATAGCTATTTCTAATTAGTACACAATTATCCTTCGCATAATAGTAAAACTTCCTCCTTCACCAGAGTATTTTCAGGCTTTATTCATTTACTAATCAATTGTGTTATGATTTGTTCTAAATTATATTGGCCAATCTAGGTATGTAATTGTTGTATGGTTCTTCTGTCGTTTAGTACTTGTAGAATAAAAAGACTGGCCCAGTAAGCATCAAACGGATCTAAATAATGAAGAAAAGAGAAAAAAAAAGAGGCGATGGTATTATGTGTTTGAATGATGGAGTGCTTCCAGTAAGTAAAAAGTTTGGTTATTTCATTCTCCGAGATTGTTTGTACTGCGCGCGCGCGCCACCCCCATGCTGGAGTCCTTATATGAAAAGTTACTAGGGTAGATCCGGGAAGTTAATGACCTTTCTTAAAAATGATAGGATCTAAATACTATATTACTTGGTTGTCCTAAAGTTCTCGAGAAACATTTATTGTTTAGAAATAAAAACAACCTACGATAATGGCATTTTTAAGTCTTCCAAATGGCCAACATTTGGTAGTAGAAGTCCATATAGTTTACTAAATGCAGCAAAGGTAGTAAATTCATTACATAGAGATAAGAAGTGCGTGTAATGATGAGATCTTAAGAGTGCAGTACTCTCCGTGGGTGGCGGGAAAAGACTGTACCCACGGACAGAGTTAATTTATATAAGTCTAATTGGGTTGCCTTCCTCGAGACGGTGGATAGGGCCACTGGGAAACATTGAAAGAATCTTTAAAAACTTATTAAGTGCACAATAAGAAATAAAACAACAAATATTTTGGTTATTTTCGTGGGCTAAGAAAAGAACATGAACGCTGAATCTGAAGAGAATCAAAATGACAAAGCTCTATTGAACACAGAAATCTCCATCTGTCACACTATGCCCAAAGTTGTTACATTATAAAGCCTGCTTTTGGGGATTGAATAGAATAGAACAGAATTCTTTTAATTGGCCAAGCTGTGACTGGCAACAGACAAGGAAATGAATAGCCTCCTCAGTGTATCATAAAATAACGTATTGTAATTCGGCAAAAGAAAAATTCCAAATAGGATGCAAACAGTTAGTGGATTAGGTCATGGAGGGATACTAACGGAGAGTCAATCAAAACGAATATAGCACATCATTGTGCTAGGCGATGACTTGAGGCAGAGGCGACCATCCGATGTGTCACGTGACCAAAACGTGCCGTATGTATATATATTACAAACAACTGAATTTAAGAACCTTCTAAACATAGAAGCTGTACACGGGATGGGATGTCTTTGAGAGTTATTACAGGATAGGCCCCCCCACAGGAACCAGAGTATAGGGTTCCCGTTGAGTGAAGGGAAGAGATTAGAGATCTTGAGTAATTCTAGAAGGAGTAAGATTGAGAAGGAATAAGTAGATCAAAAGTACTACCTAAGTTCCTTAGTAAAAGTAGTTTTTGAGCAGAGGGGTAGGGGTGTAGCGGTGAATTAGACTCGTTTAGGCGCCGTCAAGTAGGTAGAGGTCGTGGACCAGGAAGATAGATTGTGCGTAGAGTGCAACAGAATGGGTTGCGGCGATGGATGAACTGGAGGTCGCCTGCAGGCCGTAATCAAATCCGGGCGGCCGCGTTTGGGGTTATCTACGGGCGTGTCGCTATAACCCGTGAGGCACGTAATTTGGGTAACCCTAAGATATAAGACGGTAAAAAAGTCGAGTGGCTACTGCATGCCATTTCTCAGCTTTGAGGGGGTAGGGTTAGGTGTAGGTTGCAGTTTTGAGGGGAGCGAAAGAACCGGGAATTTGATCGGTCCTGCAGGCGTCCAGTAAGGAGTCTTGTGTGCCGTGCCTGTACGGAAACCGTTTTCATGAGCGTGAGATGAACGGATTAAGGGTTCCCTATAGATTAGTTTTTTTCAACAGGCCCATCTTTTTGGACTCATAGGAAATTTAATAAACAGGGTCCTCAATGGGAAGGCAGGCCTGATAGCAATTGTTTTTTTTCTGCAGTTCTAAATTATTCTGTTGAAGGTCTGTTTTCTGTCAACTGGAACAGTTATAGGAGGTGTAGATTGAGCAGACTACAGCCAGCGAAGTAAATTCCGTACGTAGAACCGATAATAAGATTCACGCAGCGCAGTCCTTGGGCAGTCTGAGCTTCTCTGAGCTTGGTTGTAGAAAGAACCATTCTTTGGCTGGTGCTTTTTTTTTGAATGACTTTGTTGATGTTTGGTGTCATTTGTAAAGTCTTGAAAGATATGATAGAACCTAGACTTGAAGGTCTCTACTGTTGATACTGTGTTGTCTAGTATTGTAAGAGGTGGTAATATAGGAGGGTTTCTCATAAAATCTACTACCATTTCTATGATTTTGAGTGTGTTTAGTTTAATTACCAGTTGCACCACAAGGCTAGTTGTTCAACCTCCCATCTGCATGTAGATTTGTTATTGTCTTGAATGAGACCAATCAGTGTTGAATCATCTGCAAACTACAGTAATTAGAGGGATTTTTTGAGATGCAGTCATTGGTATATAGAGAAGAGTGGAGAGAGCACACAGCCCTAGGGTGTGTGTGCGTTAATTGTACAGGTATCAGATGTGATTTTGCCTAGCTTCACCTACTGCTTCCTGTTTGTTAAGAAGCTTATGATCCACTTACAAGTGTGATCAGGCCCAGCTGGCTGATTTAGTTTAGTTAGAATAATATCTGGAATGATAGTATTGAATACTGAGCTGAAATCTACAAAGAGGTCCCTTGCATAGATCTTTGGAGATTCAAGATATTGTAGGATGTAATGCAGAGCCATATTAACAGCATCATCTGTCGATCTATTTGCTCAGTAGGCAAATTTCAAGGAGTTTAACAGTGGATGACCATATTACCTCAGTCATCAAATGCTTCCCTTGAGTTATGTGTTGACTTGGTAAAAAATAAATCCTGTTCACAGAATACACCTAAACAGGTCAATAATGGATTAAGGTTCTTTTTGTGAGAACATTGAAAAAGGATTAATTGGTGCAGTCAACTAATCTTGGGGAATAGATTAAATTCAGACTGTGATAGGTCCATCGATTCATCAACTGTATCAAGGGAATATCTGAATAGAATAAACAAGTACATTTTGGATCAACTAGCAACATTTTATCTATTATAAGAGGATCTCAGTCAGCTGGTAAACTCATGGCAAGTGCTGTTGACTTTAACTGTAATCAATTAAATTCTGGACCACAGAAGAACCAAGCCATACAGATAATTACATGGGAATATTATAACAATAGCTTTCCTGGTGGATGATTCACAGTGGTCATGTCAGCGTGGTCAGAGTGGACCACAGCATGGTCAGATCAGCATGAATGAGTATGTGTGGATGGGTCAGCATGAATGACTCAGTGGATGAATCGGTGTGTCGAGATCAGCATGGACAGGTAATTTTGGCTGGGTGAGTGCACCTGGGTGGATTCAGATGGGTTGGTGCAAGTCGACCTGGCCAATTGAACCTCTGGAAAACTCAGCACACCACAAGAAGAAACATAAGCCCCTAATGTGCCAGCCGATAGGCGGCAGGGATGGGGACAACTTGTAGAGAGGGAAATCACCATCATGCGATGATTCAAATCAAGCAGGGAAGAGTAGAGGTACTCCCCTCACCAGAAGAAACATCCCATTCAAGGCCAAGATACAATGCAACAATGAGCTCATAATTAGGGATGGCCTATCCCAGCAGGTGCTTTCCTATCTCCCAGGATGGGAAATGCAGCCTAACAAGCACCTGGATTATATGCCATGACAAGCCTCTATCGTCCATCCAGATTGTGGTCCTGCTGCTGCTGTCCTAGAGATGACAGGTTGATATGTCAGCCAGAGTTTTTCACAAAAGGGCTGGACCTCTGCCTGCAGCTTTCCTTACAAAGAAAGGGAGGAAACCTCAGAAATATACTTTTGCAGGGGGAAAGGCAGCAGTAGTTCAAGAGAGACCGAACAACAGCAAGGATCCTAAGAAATTCTCCTGCCATACTCCCCCCCCCCATGAATAGATTTGCTGCCCTCCCATTCTGAGAGGGAATACCTATGAGTAGGTGGAGCCTCCCAGGTGGGCCAGAGTCTCAAAGTTGGGGTGGAGTTTCTTCAATGAAATCCCTGCATTTTTCTTGGTATGATTTACCATTGCCTGTTTCCTAGGACTGAGAGAGAGTAACTGCCCCAAGGCCACCAAGTTGGCCTTCTACCTAAAGGAGGAAAAAAGAAGACACAAGAGGAGATGAAGGGATGGAAAGAAGGCATTTGTTCCTATTGGAAGACTAGAACCCACTGACTCTTGGATAGGCCCAAAGTCACTGCCTACTGCAGGACTCAAACTCACCATTTGCTGGTGATTGGCCAAAGTTAAACAGCTGCAGAGGTGGTATTCAACCGGTTTGCACCTACTCAGGCGAACCGGTAGCGGTTATTTGGCATGGGTCACTGAACTGGTGGCAACCCCTGGCTGGCCACATCCCCAACCCGGTCACCAGGTCGCTCACTTGCAATTGCTTTCCTAGCTTTCCGTTCCCCACATCCTTTATCTTCCCAAGGAAAAGGAAGAAAGGCATGGACACTGCAAGTATCACTTTCTCTGTGTGAGTTAAAGTGCCAGAGTAAGAAAGAGTGTGGTCTCACAGAGGGGGTAGGGGTGTGGTCTGACAGAGGGGGTGATCTGACAGAGGGGGTGAATCGAGCCTTGGAGCACTTTGGCAATGTAAAAGAAATGCATTTTGGAAGCAGGTCCTTTAAAAACTTCTCCAAGGATTCCCCATGGACACTGCAAATATCGCTTTCCCCTTGTGAGTTAAAGTGCTGGAGTGAGGAGTGTGGTCTGACAGAGGAGGTGGGGGAATCCACTCAAGCCTTGGAGAAATTTAAAGGAGCTGCTTCCAAAATGCTTGTCTG